>JADLZL010003591.1:0-107393 GCA_015844335.1 Chrysopogon serrulatus | reverse complement strand
ACAGCTGCTCTGAAATTTTAAAATAAGTAAACCTTAGTCTCAAACAAGGTACTGATATCATATAATTTATGAAAAACAACAGCATGTCTGAAATTAAAGAGCAAGTAAACCTTAGTCTCATACAAGGTACTGATAGCATATGATTTAAAAAAACAACAGCTGGTCTGAAATGTAAACTAATGATCAAATTTTGTAGCTATATAAATCGGGGTGATGGTTCCAGAGGTGCTCAATAAGATCTTCTTTGAGTTGGACATGTGTTTCGGGGTCTCTGATGTTTTTGTGTGCCTCAATAAATTCATGTAATGTTCGAGTGGGCTGCCCACGTTCAGGTTCCACATTTTCACCACCGTCCTCAAAACGCTCGTCAGGATCCACATGCCCTTCATCTTCAATTATCATGTTGTGCATGATAATACAAGCCTTCATGATTAATGATAATGTCTCTACGTCCCAAAGACGGGCTGGTCCACGAACAATGGCAAACCTTACTTGTAGAACACCAAAAGCTCTCTCCACAGCCTTCCTCGCAGCTTCTTGTGCCTTCGCAAAATATTTGTTCTTGTTACCCATTGGACAAGTGATGGAACTGATTAATGTAGCCCATGAGGGATATATTCCATCTGCAAGTTAATAGCCCATCGTATAATCATGCCCATTAACTGTATAGTTAACCCGTGGAGCTCTACCTTCCGCCAAGTTTGCAAACAAAGGGGACCGGTGAAGAACATTGATGTCATTGTGCGACCCAGGCATCCCAAAGAAAGCATGCCATATCCAAAGATCGTCCGAAGCAACAGCCTCCAGAATGATAGTGGGTTTGTCCACATGCCCCTTGTACTGACCTTGTTTGTCATATGGACAGTTCTTCCATGCCCAATGCATACAATCGATGCATCCTAACATTCCGGGAAAACCTTTCTTCTCACCCATGGCAAGTAAGCGTGTTGTGTCTTTCTCATTGGGGTACCCCAGGTATTCATCTTCAAAAATATCAACCACTGCAGCAACAAACTTTCGAAGGCTCTCTAGTGCAGTACTTTCGCCAATGCGAATGTACTCATCTGTAGCATCAGCTGGAATCCCATAAGTGAGCATCCGCATAGCGGCAGTGACCTTTTGGAAGCAACTAAGTCCACGTACATTGCCTGCATTTCTTTTCTGGACGAAGTAATCATCATGCTCTTCAACAGCCTTCATTATACGTACAAAAAGCTTCTTCGACATCCTAAACCTAAAGAAACAAATTAAATAGACGATGTGATAGCTAGCACATATTGGGGAAAAAAAGAATGCACATATTACAAACAAATCTGATGTGATAGGTCAAACCATATACCTTCGACGGAATATATCTTCACCATAAGTTGGATTATCCGCCAAATAATCTTGGAACATCCTGTCATGGCCGCCTTCTCTATCACGATAAATTACTCGATGACCATGGACGGAGCCTCCGGGCCTTCTTTCGACGTCGTTGGAAACATTGCTCACAATCTGAGCAACCGAAGACACCAGAAGGTCGTCGTCATCGGATGAAGATTCATCTAACTGTCTCCGAGCACGGGATCTCTTCCTTGGCATGGTTGCTGGTTGGAGAAGATGGAGTTCGAGGGAGGGAAAGATGGCCTGCAACGATGGATGGGCGGAAACATAGGAGAAGGAAGAAAGAAGGGGCGGCGGCAGACTAGCAGAACGCCGCGGCCAGGGAAGACGCTACGTGAGCGGCAGAAGGGGCGGCGGCAGAAGATGAATCGATACGAGTCTCTCTCCCTTGCCCTACGTGAGCGTGCGGTGGAGTTCCCAGGGACCGGCCCCACCAAATAATTAAGCCATGTGGGCCAATAATTTTGAATTTGCCAAGCCTAAATGCCAACTTGTTGGAGGAGGTCTATTTTTTCACTTGGCATTTGGGTTTGAGACTTGGCAAAATTAGAGATTTGCCAAATGATGTTTACCAAATTGTTGGAGATGCTCTTAGACACAAGAATAGTACAAATAGATCGACTGGCTGCTGCAGCACACAAGAAGACCAACAAAACCAAAATCACAGCCACAGGTGACCAAACAGAGAGAAGCACTTGAGAAAGTGAGCAGAGAACAGTTAGCACTTAAAGTTCCCGTGAGACCGAACTGAGACAGAAGCTGCAGCTCGAGTGAAATTTAGTTCACACAAGCCGAGTTTTCGAGTCAGGTCTCATAGCATCACGTGCAATCCAATCAATCCAAAAAAGCCCCCCGAAAAGATTGACATTTTAATATGAATTTCATAAAATCCGAAAACCCTGAGAGAAGAACAAATTTGGGGAAACATCAAATTTGTGGTGCTCATCCAATGAAAGATTTGCTAGGGGATCACCGAGCTGTAAGACATTTCAACGAGCTGTCACATGTCATTGGGCAGCGACATTGGCAGTGATGTCTAGGCTGAGAGCTAGTGTGACATGGAGGATCGGTAGCATGTCGCTCTTGGATGGGCAGCAATAAAAGATGTTTTGACCTCTTGGATGGGCAGCAATAACGAAGATGTTTTGACCACGAGCATCACCATTACTGCCTGGGAGAGGGCATGCAAAATTATTCTAGTTGATAACTTATTTTAAAATCATCTATCCAACGAAAATTATATTTAAATTCTCCTATTTAAATTTTAAAATTTTTAAATGGCTCGGATAGAGAAATGATCAAAATAAAAGTTGTAGATATCGAAAAGTTGTACAACTTTGTAGTTGACAACCTTTTTCTTTGAAATCATTTATCCAACAAAAATTATGGTTGAATTTTCTCACATTTGAAATTTAAAATCATAGATCTTGAAAATTTATAAAACTTTGTCATTGATAATGTTTTCATTTGAATTTATTTTATTCTAAATACTCATTTTAAAACCATATGAAAATAGAACGAGGAGGATGAACATAAATATCTTAGAGATAGATAAACATGCTATGATTTCTAAAAAAAGATAAACATGCTATATATAAGCTTAAGGTCATGGGTTCGAGCACCGATGGCTACCAAATACGTGTTCTACTAGGAGGCCACGAAAGTGCACGTTCGATAGGGTTCTCTCCTAGTATTCAATATGTTTTCCTGGAAATCCGGCAGCGGTAATGGTTGGTCATAAAACGGACCAGCGTCACCCATCCTTTAATTGTTTGATTTTTTTTTTTTTGATAAGGATGCATCGTTTATCTTTGAGGGTTTTCCTTGTATGCCATTAAAAAAGTTGGCAATCTCACTTAAGGACCTCAAAAGTTCAATCTATCAGCAGTGTACAAGTTCGATAAATTTTTATCTTCCAAATCATTCCGTCCGCTTCTCCCCTTAACGGTGTCAAACTACACTGCAAAAAGTCCTAAATACCCTTGAGTCACTGACAGCCCGGTCCCGCCATCTCCTTCTTTCTCTGTCAATGACAAGCAGACCCCACGCGTCATCCCCAACCTCCGGCTGTCCCTTGCCTCTGCACAGCAAGGACACAACCGCTCGCGCTCACCGCACACGCGCGCGCCCACCACGCCTGCGCCCTCGCGCTTCGCCCGCGCCCAAGGCAGCGTGCCCGCGCCCGGCCCGCTTCGTGCTGCGCCGCCACCCTGGCGCGGCCGTGCTGCGCCGCCCGCGGCGGCCCGCGCCCCGCCAGCGCCGCCCCTGCCGCTCCCGCCCTTGGCCCTGCCGCCGCGGCGCCAGCGCCAGCGCTGCTGCGCGCTTCGCCCAGCGCCAGCCAAGCGCTGCTAGCGTACGCCAGCGCCAGCGCTGCGCTGCTAGCGCTTCGCGCTGCGCTCAGCGCGCGCCAGCGCTGGCCACGCCGCCGCGCCGAGCAGCGCTGCACGCGCTTCGCCCAGCGCCGCTCACGCTGTTGCGCGCCGCGCTGCTGGCTAGCCACGCCTGTCGCTGCCAGCTGCCGTGCTCGCTGCCGGAGATGGACGCGCCCGACGCCGCCGTTCGCGCCAGGAACACCACTCGCTCGAGAGCCCCCACGCTGCTGGGGAGCTCTGCCCGGCCACCGCAGGGCGCTGCGGGGAGCTCCGCCCGCCGCAGCGGGGCGCTGCGGGGAGCTCCACCCGGCCGCCACGGGGAGAGCGACGGGGAGCTCCGCCCAGCCGCGGCGAGGCGCGCGTGGGGAGCTCCTCCCGGCCGCCACCGCTAGCTCCGCTTCGGTCGTCCGGCGCGAAGCTGCGCGTCGCGGGCAGCAGCCGCACCCGCCCGCGCCCGCCCGGCGTGCCAGCGCGCCCGCTGCGCCCGAGCCCGCTTCGCGCCGGCCTTGCCGCCCGGCGCTGCGCTTCAGCGCTGGCAGCGCGCCGACTAGCGCCCGCCCAGCGCTGGCCCGCGCCCGGCGTGCCCGCACCGGCCGGCCGCCTGCTGCGCCCGCGCGTGCCCGCGCCCAGCTGGCCGAGCTTCGCCCGTGCTGGCACCTCTCTTCCTTCTTCCCTGCTCCTCTCTTCCTCTCTTCCTCTCCCTTCCCTTCTCTCTCTTTCTCTCTTCTTTTCGGCACAGCACAATGAAATGAGGAAGGGTATTTAGGACATTAGCACCGACCGGGCCCACACGTCGGGGGTCTCAAACGCCGAGAAATAAGCGGAGCACGGACGGAATGGCTTGTAAGAGAAAAATTTATCGAACTTGTACGCTGCTGATAGATCGAACTTTTGAGGTCCTTGAGTGAGATTACCAACTTTTTTAATGGCATACAAGGAAAACCCTCTTTATCTTTTATGTCGACTGCTGCGGCAGCACGTGCAGTGCAGTTATAAGAATCAATTGGTCGATCAAAAGTACTCTCTCTATTCATTTATCTCCTTCAGTATTAGCCTTCGGTAGCAGAACAAAAACACTTAATTTGTATTTAATCAGGCAAGGGACAATAAATATTGGCAAGTCTCAAATTAATATGAAAAAAAATTTAAATAAAATATTTTTATTTAAATAAAGAAGATAAATGAATGAAGAGAGTACTATTAGTTGCACCGTCTGTGTACAGAACGTTGCACATTTAAAGCAAGTCTTTGTTCCTGTTAAATACAGTACTGTCTCCCCGTACCGGGAGAGGAGGACGTTCTGGACGTGGGAGCAAAATTCGTAAAGGACGTCATTTTCTTGCTTAGCTGACTGCAATTTCGACGGGATTGCCCCTGGCGCTTCGTTTGCGAAATCGCGTCAACAAAAAAAAAAGGCGTCGCAAAGGAATTCGAACCCTGTCCTCTACGAACGTTAGTTGTCTATGGCAATACTGCAGCCCTTTTTAATCAGAGAAATTTTACTGTTAAACATACCAAATGATGGCTGGCTCTTTACTGGCAGATACTCCCTCCGTTCCAGGAATAATTGCACTTCTTTGACTTCTACAATTTTTATTTGACCATTCGTCTTATTTATTTTTTTTAGCAAATAATAAAATAAATAAATCATTATAAAAATATCTCTAATAATAGAGTAAGTCATAACAAAATAAATAATATTTATTAAAAAAATTTAAATAAAATGAACAGTCAAACAGAATCGTAGAAGTCAAAGAAGTACATTTATTTGTGGAACAGAGGGAGTATTTATTTTTAAACTATTTGCTAGAAAACATTCTGGTTCTTGACAAATTGATTGGTGGACACGGTATCCAACAAAATACTTTTATAAATTAGATATAAAATTATATAAATGCTTTAAAATTATACCATAAAAATTTTTTCTAGACTCTATATGATGAAAACTATACAAGAAAAATATTGTTTTGCATTAAAATGATTGGTTTGCCTCTCTTTATAAATAAACAAAATTAACCATGATTAAGTTTTTCATGTATTTGTAGAACACTAAAAACCTTGAAAAAATTATAAAATACGTACATCATAATATTATCACTATGCTAAAAATATCAGCTTGAAATAATGAAGTTCATAAAAAATTTTGAGCTATAAAGTTGCTCTATGTACTACAAAGTTGTAGATCTCGCCCGACACTAAACTTTGATATATGTATAGGACATTTCTCTAGCCAAGGCCATTCAAAAAATTTAAAAGTTTGAAGTTCAAGTTCTAAAAACTTAAATACAAATTTGGACACCTAAATGTTCTTCAATAAAGTAATTAATTACAAAGCTTGAGATTTTGTTGAGCTCTATAATTTTCATATAAAGTTTGTCTTCTCCGACTTCATTTCAAAAGTTACGACTTTATTTTGTTTTGCAGCTATATTTTCCTTGTTGGCAGTCCCTAGAAATATATCCATCTTCAATGGTCTCGACATATATAAGAAATTAACTAACTCTACAAATTATGATATTTTGTGGAGTTTGTTTTGTGTCAACTGCACCATAAAATAGGTACATTTCTAGGGATGTTTTTTTAAGCCAACTACCCTTGTAAATTAGTTTAATTACAAGATTGGTTCATACGCTACAATGCAATTAATAGATTGTAAAATGTCATCTGTGTAGTAGTGTTACAAGTGTTTTTAATCACTTGGTCAAAACTACAAAAAAAAATATAATAACTAAGTACTTTTAGTCTAATTAATATAAGAGTTAAATGTATGAGGGCCCCTAAGCTTGTCAAAGGTACCACACTTAGATACACGAACTTTTAAAATGTACTTTTAAGTCCCTAACCTTGTTAGTTGGTGCACCATAGTGGTAGATATAGTAAAAAATAATAATAAACTTGCGGTGCACCATTTTACAAGTTTAGAGATGTGTCATATACAATTAACAAGTTTAGAGATCCATAAATAATATATTTTTAAAGTTTGCAGATCTAAGTGCTACCCTTAACAAAGTTCAGAGACCGCTCATATATTCAGCAAATAATTACTAGTCAAAGGCCGCTCGTCATTCAGAAATAAAAAGAAGCCTTATATTTGCAAAGAGGTAGTAGCAGCTACTGTGGTATCGACTTTTCTAAAAAAAAAAAAAAAAAAAAAGCTACTGTGGTATCGGGGTATATTTCGCACGATGGAAGGAGCATATACAAATAAATTATTATTTATGTTCCACTTAACATATCTGAAATACATACCTGATCATTGTTAATAAGGAGTTACAATCTATCTTTACTCAAACTAAATCAGAATACAATACGCTGGGTTCTTCTCAGGACATAAACTGCCAGTTGTAAACACTGAAACTTATTTATTGGAAACATCGTCACGGCAGACCTTTCCTTATTATGACATTTCTGAAGAGCTGTTTTGTATCGTCAGCAACTCAGCATGCGTCATGCTATGCCATGATGATAATTAAAACAAAAAAGAGTGTGAGAATCAATACACTTGTTCTAATATTTTGCACACGGCAATGAAAATTCTGGGACAATATAAATAGCCTAAACAATATATGGCACATATGGGCTCTATTTTTATTCCTCAATATATAGCCAATTTAAAATTTATATTTATAGCACATAAATAATTTGTAAATGTTTGTGATTGAGGATGAGTAGGTAAGATTCTAGACTATTTTATTGTGGAGCTGTTTTAAGGCCCATGCATAGCAAAGTTGAATTATACATATATTATATATTATATTATTATCACTAGCAAGATGAGGAATTTAGAATTTTCTAATCATTAGAAATTTCTAAGAATTTTTCAAGAAGACCTAAATCTGAGCAATTTTTGTTACTTTGCAATCGTGAGCACATCTCGCATCCATTCATTTGCATCTGCTTGCAAAGTTTTATATAGCAATATTTTTATATTGTTAGCAAAAAAAAAATACTGGGCATGAAACTGTAAATTACAGCGCTAGTATATGTTAGGTCTACTTTACATAAAAGGGATATATAAAGTGGCATGGCTACAATGGCATTTGATACTTAACTTCATACCTTCTATATATGTCACTAAGATAAATCTGTATGATTTCTCAACCGAATGTATGATTTGACTGCCAGCTTCATACCATCCTAGACAGCAAGTTAGGAAAGTGCATGAGCATTTCAATAAAAAGTAGTTACACTAACAGAAAAAAAAAAAAAATGCAACACAAAGTCACAAAGATAGTTGAAGCTATGAACCATAAGTGTCACAATTGGTTTGTAGCCAAGTTCTTCGGCAGCTTTGTTACAACTGAATGTTCTATGGACTGTCAGATACTTGATCCTAGCTGGTGTTAGCACTTGAGGTTGGCACATTCCATAATGGTGTAGAAACTTGTATCCCCACTCTACCAAATAGCTTACTACCTTGATGACAAGCAAAGGTATTCTTATCTTGAACAACCTACATAAATTTCCACCATATTAACAATACAGTTTGGTATACCATGTGTACACTCTTATGAAATAACAATAGTCCTATAATAAAGCAAATAAACTTGTCACCATAACTAAGACATAATATTGTATGCACACTCTTGCATAGTAAATGGAAGTAAATAAATCCTAATTTATATTTGTCTTCACTTCATATAAAAAGCATATAGTCAATGGTGGTGGTTCTATTATAACTATCTTCTAGTGTGATGGTTTGCATATACATGTGTGTAAGATTGCATAGAGGATTGTCCACTTTGTATCTATGTGGTTCTTTGTAGCTTAATTCTAGATGTAATTATTATAAAAAGTACTACTTGGTAAGTGACTAGCTCAATTATTAGAACCTATAACTTTAGATATTTTGATTCAAGGTTCACTGCAATGATATGTAGAAAAAATTTGACTTGATAAGGATAAAACTCTCATCATCTCTACATTCTATTTAAAAGGTGTTCATTATAGACAAGTGTTATTATAATGAACAACAATGTATGGAAAAGTGGATACCCTTGAGATATATAGCAGAAGAATGTAATGTATTTGTGTGTGTGTGTGTGGGGGGGGGCATGTGAGCGCCCAAACAAATACAAAAAAGGAAAGCAACTCAAGAACACAACTATGTACTAGTAGTTATAAACCACTAACTTTTTTCATATAGAGCAAGGAGACTCTATTAAGGTATAAAAGTACATCCATAGAAAGAGCACCTTTTGTATCCAAGTTCTTCTTGAAGAAGATATAGAAAGTCCCACATATTCATTGGCTCCGTATTTGTTATAAAGTAGGCCTAAAATTTTAAATATATATGTCATGATAATTTACTGTAGAAGTCAAAGTTTGCCATAAGATTGAAAGAAACATACTTTCCCACCACTGGTTTTTTTGCGCCTTCTGTTGTAGAAAGAGTTTTTTCAGCACAAATGTGACCATGTACCACATTTTCAACGTATACAAAATCATCACAATTCTTCCCATCACCAAAAATAAACTGCATTAACACTGAGCTTGTAAGACCCATAAATAGATGGATCCTAAAACTTTTTATAAAGGATTATTAAGAATGCTGGTTATAGCTTGGTAAGTATGTAGTTTAAAAATTATTACCTCTTCATTTGGTGTTAGGTAATGCCGTCATCACAATACAAAATTCACAAGCTTGTCCTGGCTGAGCTTTGGACATTAATTTGAAATTTTGGCCACTTAAATAAGTTTTTTCATAGTAGATTCATGTAAGACCAATAACATAAACTCTAATTGATAAAATTTGCAATAAAATTATTGCATTGTGTAATATTTTGTATAATAGCATTTGGTAAAAAGAATTTATTTTCCTATTTATGTCAGGAGTATTCCTGCACACTTATTCAGTGCATAGGCTTCAAAAAAGATCTATGCCTACTTCAAAACAAATGAGTTCTTTAATGATGTGGCATATGCTTTCTTACGTGTGTTTTTCCACACTGGTCCAGAGTTGGTAGTATAACTATGTCACCAGGGCCAAAAATGCTACCAGGACGTATGCAACAAGTTAGAAGGTCATTAGTGCCATTAGCCTTCAAGACTAACTTTTCTGCTTCTGCCTTTGTTTGTCCATATGCATCAGGAAACTGCCAATAAAAAACATATGGTCATAAAAAAAAGTTTATCATAATTTTATGTCGATGGAGGAATATTTGTACTGAATTAATATAGGCAAGCATGCCAAGAAAAAATGCCTCTGTGAAAGGCTCACTTTGTCATCGTGTAAACCACTTCTAGAAGAGAAGTGATGTATTTATGGGTAACATAAACATTAAGTGCCTAACAGATTATTGAGTAGTCAATATATTTTCATGCAACCTTATCTGGGTATGGCAATGATTCATTTGCATCGAGAAGCCCATGAACTCCGTCAAACACAACAGCAATAGAGCTAGTGTGTATAAGCCTTTTCACCTTGCAAGTCATACACGCATCAACCACATTCTTTGTGCCTGTGCATATATATAGGATAAAAATCAAAAGCTAATATATAATAAAATTAACATATATAAAGTATTTTACTCTTATAATAAATGGTATCATATTTATCCTTACAAATTTGTTTAGTTCTCTATCTACTACTCTAGAAACACTGTTTGCTAATTTTCTACTCCTGTTCTAAATTATATTGTAAGCGGTTTGGTTTTTCAAGGTTTTGCTATATATCAGATATGACACATAGTAAAAATTATGTATCTAGAAAAGCTCGAACAATGACTTATAATTTGAAATGATGTAGTAGTTAGCATGCAAGCCTAGTACTCCCTCTGACCCATAATATAAGGAAATTTCTGGTGTTAAAATTTTTTCCCAGTAAGGATTTCTAAGAGACCACCTATGCAATCAACCATTCACGGGAAGGATTATCCCAATATGAGCATAATTTAGCCAATCAAGAGTTGGCCTAACTATTTATGAGGAGCATGATGTCTTAGTTTGTTCTAAAATTTGCTGATATCCTTATATTTTTGGATGGGAGAGGAGTATGCAGTAGTACAAAACTTTCTTATTTAGGAACGAATTTAAATAAAACATACATAGGAAAGGATAGGTGTCAATTTGTATTTTGACACAATCTATGCCTTATTGAATGTATATTATTAGTCCTCTTAAAAATTCCAGTGACAAATAATGAATAAGGGTTCTTATGAAGAATGTACATCACCAATTACCAACATATTTATACTAAAACAAAAATGAAATTTGTGAAACAATGTGAGTACCATGTTAGATTGAAAGATTATATAGGTATAATTAATTAGGTATTGAGTAGCTTATCATTTAACTGCTGTCATGCATGGTGCTCTTGGAATAATTCTTGTAACTGACCCTCAACGTTGACCTTATAGTGAAGTTGCCAGTTGTTCTTGCTAGGATCCGCAGCAGCTGTGTGGAAAACAACTTCAACCCCTTCAAAAGCTGAGTACAAGAAAATAAAAAATCAATCAAATTTCAAGCTCGTAGGATTACAATACTCGTATATAGCAACAGGCCGGGCAAGCAGCTGTGGCAGTCCGTCTACTGAAGAACGGTTTGATCCCACATCCACTCTCCACTGGAAGAAATTAAACAGTGGAAGCATGCATGCAGTAATAACCGGCTGCGGCGGTCACCTTTGATAAGCTGGTCTAGGTTGCAGACATCCGCTTCGGCATAGACGGCACGGCCATCACGGAGGGCGTCATCCAGGACGCCCTCGGTGTCGCCGGGGCCGAGCACGACGTCCGGGGCGAGGTCTGTGACCCGCACATGCCATTCACCGGAGCGCAGCAACGCGGCCACCAGGTGCCTCGCCATGAAGCCCCGGCCGCCGGTCACTGCGCACCACCTGATCTTTCTCTCTGAGCGGCCACTGCTGTTGCTGTTGCCATCATCACGGAGCGACCCCATTCAGATTCGGGGGAATAAGCGCCCAGGGCTAGCTATACATGCATGTCCATGGCCGCTTGTTGCACGCATATTTATAGCCGGGACGAGCGACCCTGCTGAAGTGCTGATCGATCCAGAAGCTGTACAATGGAGGATAAGCTTGGAAACTTGGATCACTAGCTCAGTCTCGCCGCCAGTCACCAGTCACCTACTCCATACGACTGCATTGCAAGCACCGACGCTAGCTAGCTAGGCCAAATGCTGGTCTGGATGGCTGTGGCTGCTTGCTTGACGTGCTCTGAGAGCCCGCAAGACGGCACCGCTAACTTATTGCTAGCTTGCGCACAACCTGACGGTACACACCGATCGACGAGCTAATGTATGGCGCCATGACGCCCGACGACTGTCTGTCCTCTCCACGTAGCCTGTCCATGCTGCGTCACCGCGTGCGTGGAGTCCGGGCGGATCATACAGTACATACACCGTCTCACACTCCAAGCTAAAGGCTAGCTATCGCCTCGAGTTGCTTCCGAGATGCATGATGTAAGGCTACATTGTGTCTATCCGTATCTGTCTTCTTTCGTTTTTCTAGAATTGTTGACAGCTTGCCAAATCTGCTAAGCTGGTTTACCTTAAGCTTATAAAGCTGACTCTAGCCAAACCGGTTAAGCCAGTTTCATTATCTTACTATTACTAATTAGAGGCCCCAACGAAAGCACCACATTAATCCTCACCGTAAGCGCCAAAAAAAAAAAAAAAAGATAAATACTAGAAAGTCCCATAATAATTAGAAACATCTGGCCTTTAGTTTAGTAGACACTAATCATCATAGTCAACGAAAGCACCACATTAATCCTCACCGAAGCGCTAGAAAAAAAAAGATAAATACTAGAAATTCCTACAATGTCGAAAACATATAGCCTTTAATTTAGTAGACACTAATCATCATAGTTAATAATAGTCATCCGATCGGTTGCAATTTATATAAAATTACCACCTCCCATTATAAAAAAAAATACATAAAATAACCCTCTAATTTTATATTTAAATTACCTACCACTTTGCCATTATGAAGAATAATTCGAATAACTCCCTAAACTTATTTATAAATTCACCATGTGTATGTGTTATTATGAAAATAAAACAAAATAACCCCTAAGTTTATATTAAATTTCCACTTTTCCACTTTGCCATTATAAAAAATATTTCTAAATAAATCCTTCACATTATATCTAAATTATCCATCTTTCGCTATTAGAAAAGATAATTTAAAGCAACCCTCAAACTTTATATCTAGATTCCTAAACTGTCATTATGAAAGACAAATTTAAAATACATGATATTAATTGTATACATTATCTACGTTTATAATTATGAAATTAATGCAAAATAACATCCTAAATTTATGTCCAAATTATTTATGTGCGTTGTAATTAAAGAGAACATAAAGTATTATATTTATATTTGTATTAAAAAACTATTATAAAAGATAAACAAAAATATCACTCAAATCTATATGTAAACACTAATATATTAAATTACAAACACAAATTGATATTCATAAAGTACAATACATATGTATTTATAAATCTTAAAGTTTTACAATCATGAACTTAAATAACCATATGCTACGTTCACCATGTATACCAAGTAAATATATATATATATATATATATATATATATATATGGATAAATATTTTTTTAAAATGTTTAATTCACAAACCATGTAGTAATAACATGACATCAATAATTCACTTTAAATTATATTAAAAACATGATAATTAATTACATTTGTTATTTAAAATTATTTTATATTTTAAAAGTAAAATATTATATCATGTCAGTATTAATAATGTAATTTATATAAAAAATTCAACAAACACAATGCTAGAGTACAATATGAGTTTCAACTTAAGTAATATTAAAAACAATATTACTAAAACCTAAAATCTTTTTAATTTAAAACAATTCAATAAAAGATAAAAATACACTAGAGTTTCTACTTAAATTGATTAAAAGTTAAAAGCTAACTATAACTAATGAAGTCATAGAATGGGATGCATCTAGTGTTTATATATGTTAATGAGGTTTTCAACTAAACACAGTATCATGCTAGAAGAAAATAAATAATAAAAAGTCTAACTAGATGTCTCTAATAGAACCTCCACATTAATCCTCACGAGATAGATAAGAAAACAAAAGATAGTACCTAAAAGTTCTCACAAAAATCCAAAATATTTTATCATCAATCCCGCATAATCACCATTACTAATTTCTCTCAAAACCACCATTAATAATAATAGCTATTGAATCTATTCTAATTTCTAAATAATTAAATGCTATGCTATTGTGTAAATAAAATAACATAAAATAAACATTTATATCTAATTACTCGATGTTTCTTATTATGATAGATAATCTACTTAACCTAATTTTTATCTTATTATTTAAAAGATTAAATTTCCTTACAAATCTTCATCTAAAAATTATCAACATCTTATATTAAAAAGTGTTTAAATAATCATAGAGCATGTATGTGTTATTAATATTAACATTTGATTGAAGTAAGCATACATGATGTGCCAACATGCATTAGTGACAAATATATATGTTATGTTTTAGCAAAAACATAATTAAAAAAGACTGTGATAATTGATATAGACTAAGAAGTATCTGTTACATCTACTTTGTAGAAAATAAACACAACAAAAATATATAATTTAGTATAAATAATTATTTACTATCATATGTATTAAACGGTATATCTCTTAAAATTTTAGCTCGTAAGGGAGCACGAGGTTGATGGACTAGTTACCGAATCCGAGTATAATCTAGGAAATGTGTGTAGACTCTGGGCAAAATCCACGTTTTATAGATGCCTTGCTACTTACGGTACTCTTGTCATCACTTATTATAGTAGATATAGAAGGTACAAGTTTGAATGCATCACGACCCTTAATTTTTATAATAAAATACTTCCCCCTTTACAAATTGTTACTCGTTTTTTTTTTTATTAGATATACATAAATTTTAATATATATCTAGTAGACATAATATATATACATGTATACCAAAATTATGTGTCTCAAAAAGACAAAACGGTATATTTTTTTTGGAATGGATGGAGCAGATTTATATAAATGAGGTGCATGTACACCAAAATTATTTGTCTCAAAAAGACAGAACAGTATATTTTCTAGAATGGATGGAGTAGATAAGTAATTAAATAATTAATTGCATTCAGACCCAAAAAAGAAAAGAAAAATCATCTACTACACGCTTTTCACCATCATATGTCATGTTCAAAAATGTAATAAAACAATTTACCTTGATAAATAAATAAACAAAAGTATTAAAATAATTTACAACAAAAAAAATAAATTAGTTCTAAACTAAATTATAGAATACCAAATTAATTTAATCTATATGTATCATTAATAATATTAAAATTTATGTATAGATATACTATTAAATAGTTTCAATGCATGATTACTAAATAATCACATTAAATTAGTCATGGAGAGAAAAATTTTAACTAGATTCATTATACCTTGATCTTGGCAGATACGGACGGATATTCTATATGTTTTTTTTTCAAATATAGGTCTAAAAACAAATTCAAGTAAATCCATTTAGTATGCACATTATAAATAGATGCAAATACGGATATGTATATTACAAGTTTTAACGGGTACGAATGTTGGATAATTTAGGATACCTATTTCCATTTCCATGCATCTCTAGTGGTGGAGCCCGTGGGGCAGTATGGAAGAGACGAGGAGTCAGCAACCATGGCTTTGGGGGAGTCGGCATCTAGTAGACTGGTGCTTCAAGTTTAAATTATAAAAGTATTGACAATCTAAGATATATCTAAATGCATAGCAAAAGCTATATATATAAAAATATAAAAATGTCTTATAATTTGGAGTTAAGAGAATATCTAATACCATTGCCTAAACAAATACAATTTTACATGTGCGTTTTTTATTAAATTTGACCAAATATATAAATATTAATATTTATGATGTTAAATAAATATAACATGAAAATGTGTTTCTTGTTGAATACAAGGGTAACTATTTAGTATGATAAATATTTATATTTTTATAAATTTAGTTAAATTTGATAAACTTTAATAAAAGAAGTGTTCTAGAATTACATTCTTTTTTAATAGACAGTAGCTTACGAGGGGCGGGCGTTCATGTAGGCGAACTGGGCCAAGGCTGTAGCTGTTGTGGGCCTGTGGCCTACGAACGGATGTGTTTGCTAGTTTAGGATTACGTTTGGGTTGTGAGCCCGTAAATACTTGCTTGTTCAGCTCTCAAAGCTGCTTCTTTACTATAACGAGTTGAAATGGTAGCTCCGCTCAAGCTGAGCCGAGTCACTAACAAATAGAGATGAAATCAGATTGGATATGGACGAATATTACATATGCCAAATATAGGTAGTTTATTTTAATTCATAGTTGAATACAGATAATACCAGATGAGTATCAAAAATTCATCTCTTCGAATATGGATACAATTCGTACATTAAATGTCCGGATTCATATACTAACTTCTAACTAGGGTTTTAATCATTTGGGGATGGATGGATATCAGAAAATATCCCTCTCCTTTTCATCTCTGTTGAGATGAATCGCGCTGGACGAACTAGTGAAGTTTTTGTCCAACGCTAGGGACTCGAGACCAAGTCCAAGTGGACCTTTGATGATTTTGTTGTTCACTTATCGCGCATAGGATATGTGTGGAGTGAGTCTACACCAAACCAGAAATTTTGTTCCGGGAAGAGAGCGCAGCACACAGCTATTCTGCTTCCGCCGCAGAAAATCCGGATCCTGCTGGTAAGACGAGATGGCGACGGCGATCCGATCGCAACCACGATCAGGCGCACTGCTTCGAACAGGGAGCAGCAACCGTCCCTAAGCCATCAGGAATCTGCCACCTGGGGCATCTCCGAGCCAATAATAGCTCCTCCCAGCCACCATGAGAAGAACGTGCTCAAAACATAAACTAAGCAGGAAAATGGAGAAAGAATCCAACTCGCAATCGCTGAACAGCCCAGTCAGTGCCTCTGCATTTATTATGCACACCCAGACGACGAACCAAGGAAGGGGAAAGAGGAGAGCAGAGCAGCGCAGCAACAGCATCCCAAGGCGAGGGAACAGAGCGAATTGAAGCAGGTTTCGTGTTGATTCGGTGGCGTTTACTTCTGTTTCCGGTGGAGATTTGAGGTCTGCGGCGAGGATGGCGGCACCTGCGAAATCCGGGGAGAAGGCGACCAGCTTCGCCATGGCCTGCAGCCTGCTCAGCCGATACGTCAGGCAGAACGGCGCCGCCGCCGGCGATCTCGGCCTCGCCATCAGAGGTGAATTCTCTTGTCTTTTTGAGGAAAAGTTGGGGCCTTGAGGAACTCGGTAGGTGTTGTTTATCTGTTGGGAGTTTAGCAGTGTCTGTTGGGAAGAAGTGGTGAATTGGGGTGCGATTCATGCTAAAAGTTGCTAGTTTGAGGTGCTCCCGTAGTCGTCTCATGTTAGATCTGATCCCGAAGTCTTGATCTGGAAGCAAAGTATCACTTTTGCTGAACATCTGAAGATGCTGAACATCTGAAGAAGAGTGTTTTATTCCGATTTCAGCTGAAGCCGATGCAAAGAAGACATCGGCAGACACGGAAAATGGGGAGACGAGGAAGGAGACCATGGATCTCTTCCCCCAGAACGCTGGGTTCGGCTCGGAGGCCGCCATGAAGGAAGCCCCTGATGCGAGGTACTTGGCCAAAAGATACCTCTATTCCATTCGGTTTCGGTTTACAGCCATTCTTGTTCATGTACATGTTAGTATCGTGTAGTCTGTTGATAACTGGAAAAAAAAAAAAAATCTAACTGCTGTGAGAAGCAGCTCTTGATGGCCAGGTTTTTTACCCAACGAGCTGTGTTTCAGATCATGGCTCGTATCCTTTGTATGATGTAGATGGTTCGATCATCACACACTGGACAGGTCTTTGTCTGCAGAAAATAGTGAGAAGTTAATTTGTGATCTGAAACTGAATATTTTAAGAGTACATATTGTTCATAGGGCTTCTCAGATACAAGCCGGACTCTGCCAAACAATCTAAAGTGTGGCAGAGCACAGTTTCTGTGATGTGTGCAAAACTTTCTTGCTGCGGAGTAGTGGTTGAATGGTACAAAATCCATCCGTGAATATGTAGAATCTGGCACACTGAAACTAATGAATGAAAAATTGGTGCCACACGCAAGTTCTGAAACTTCAAAATTTTGATTCATAGAAGTTGTTCTCGCGTATAATTTGGCTACCAAAATTGACAGCTGGAAACATCCTGATTCTCAGGGAGCCAGAGAAGCATCAACTGACTATCTTCTATGGTGGGAAGGTCCTTGTGTTCGATGACTTCCCTGCTGAGAAGGCAAAAGACCTGATGCAAATGGCCAGCAAGGGTTCATCTGTAGCCCAGAACCCTGGCTTGCTGCCATCCACCACAGTTGCAACCATCACTGACAGCACCAAGATTGCAGCAGTGCCAGCCGCTCCAATTGCCGTGGTCAACGCCCAGAAAAGTGCAGCAGGTTGCTAACTTGTCCACCACTTATTCATATGTGCACGGCGTTCCTCTGAAAGATTAATTTCTGTCTTGCTCACTATTCCCAAAATGTGTATGTGTTTCAGATATACCACAGGCTCCCAAGGCATCTCTTCGCCGGTTCCTTGAGAAGAGAAAGGATCGGTAGGTTACTCTTGTTGTTGGGATGACACAATTGTTGTTCCAATCATACAACTCTTTGAGGACGATCTAATCTGTGGCATTCCCTATTTCAGCCTTACTGCAAAAGCACCATACCAAGGTTCCCCTTCAGATGCTACACCTGTGAAGAAGGAGATGGTGGAGGGTCAGCCATGGCTCGGGCTGGGACCTCAGATCGTCAATCCTGATCTGAGCTTGTGCAAGGATGGGAGCCAGTGATCAACAATCCAGCATCATCATCTTCAAAACTGCAATACTCCTGTGACCACAGTACAGGATCATAGAGAGACTTCACAGTCATGTGTCAAAGTGTTCTGTTTTGGGCCTATCATTCCATGTTTTTCGCGTGGATACATAGGTTATATGATGTAAAGAACGTAGCTGCTGATGAACTTGAGTAAGGATTACCGTTGCTGGGGCAGGTTTGGCTGATCAACCTGTGGTGGCCTGACCCAAATGGCCATGTTAGAAAGATGAAACTGTAATGTAGCTGCTAGAACAAGTTCACATTTTGGGATGTTCTGTGTTGTTTGGCTTTAGCACTAGTTTGTGTTACAAAGCTATTTATTGTCACAGATACATCCCACATTATTGTTTTATTTTTTATTTTCATGTCAATACTCTTTATCTTCTGGCTATCACAGATACATCCCGTATTTTCATGTTAGTATGATGATTGATGCCAGCAAGGAATGATGATTGGCCCCCTCATCCCTCTCCTTGTTTTCTCTCCCTTTCCCCCAAACATCTAGATCATGCATCCTGATCTAAATCGAGTGATCACCAATTGATGCCTTGTTAGTACATTAACATTCCTGGTGATGGTAGCATGGGTGATTAGGTTTTTCTCTCATTGATGGCACGGGCTCCAAGAGAAACCTATTGCTCAAAGAAATGCTAACGAACAGAGGTGGGAGACAACCTGATGCTCACAGAAATGCTAGGCATCTATTTATTCAATTGTTTGAGCTATCGTTTCTAGTTATCGGGTCATGTTACTTAAATGACTGGTTGGCAAAAGCACAGGCAGACTTCAGAGACTTTTATGATGCTCGATCTAAATGCACACTCATCACCTTGTTTTGTAGGACGAGGACAGAGTTTTGGAGGCTTCATATGAACTTGCGGTACAAGAGAATAGAAGCAACCACGCTATGTTATTTCTCCGTGGTTGGATTCTAGATTGATACAAGTAGTTTTGAGCTGTATTTACCTTGGCTCTAAGACCCACTTGGAGCTTCCTAGATATCGACCTTCTTTATTTTTTGTATTATTTATTATTATAAAAATGCCTATGTGTAACATCAGACCTTTAATTTCTTTAATTAGTTATATCATAAAGGTCATTGCTCGCTCCTGTGTTTGGGCTAAATTTTGTTTTGTTTTATATAGGAAAAAGTCTATTTTAGGTCCCTTAACTTTCGCGAAAGTCTGCAAGTTATCCCTAGACTCTAAAACGGACAAAATGCATCCCTCAACTTTTAAAACCGTTCATATTACATCCCTCAGCGGTTTTCGACAGTGGTTTTGCTACAGTAACAGTGGTTTTGTTTTTTTTAATGTATTTCAGTTGAATCTTTAAAAAATCATAGTAAATCATAGAGAAATCATAAAATAGAAAATTTAATTTTGTTAGACTTTAAATAAGTAGATCTACACAGTGAACATATAATATGGTATGCTTTGATATAAAGTTTTTACTGTAGCTTTAGATCTGTGCATTTCTATAATTAAAATAAATTATACAGTAAAAACTTTGTACTAAAGTGCACCATATTATATGTTCACCATGTAGATCTACTTATATGGAGTCCAAAAAACTAGATTTTCCATTTATAATTTTTCTATGATTTTCTAAAAATTCAGCCAAAATAAATAAAAAAGCAAAATCATTGTTACTGTAGCAAAACCACATTTACTATAGCAAAACCATTGTTGAAAACCACCGAGGGATGCAATATGAATGGTTTTAAAAATTGAGAGATGTGTTTTATACGGTTTTAAAGTTTAGAGATAACATACAAACTTTCGTAAAAGTTAAGGGGTGTAAATTAGACTTTTTCCTCTTTTATATATCTCAAACAAATTGGGTCCAGCCATACAGGGGCAGCGGAAACGGACCATTTTGGATCTGTAGTGGGCTTTCAGGCCCATAGTGTTGCTGGACTGTTCTGCCCCAGCGCCAGCAGGGCTGGTAGGCCTTTCTTAAGTTCAGTGGGCTGGGCCTGAGGACACCTGGGCCGTGGCTGGGACTGGGAGTGTGCGATGCATCATGGAATTCAGGATCTTCTCAAAAAAAAAAAAAAAAAACATGGAATTCAGGAATGAGACAGAGCAGGGAAGAGGAAGACTCAACAACGTCTTCATCAGGATTCAGGGGTCTTCTCAGCTTCATTGCTAGACTTGGGTTGGGTATCACACGTCATCACCCATACTGTATATAGGAAATGAATAAGTACCTGTAGACCCAAGGCCCAAGTTACTTAGCAAAATAAAATCAGCCTACAACGTAACGAAAATGATTTCGAGATGGAAGATACTAGTAGAATGCATAAAAGAACTACTGGCGTCTTGTCCTCCATGAGCGCACGGCGCATGGCGACACTGCTTCACCTTCAACGATGCCGTGTATTATATCTCATTACGACGAGACGATCGAGAAAACAAGGGGACCCGGCCCAGCCTGGCCCAACCTGCGATAAAGAAAACAAGCCAGTTGCTATCCACACGGCGACGGCCATGATACCTACTGTATTTTTTCTTTCTCTTCTAACCCAACCATGCAGCTATAACCATTGATTATTAGCATAAGAATTAGATTTTTAAAAACCATAAGAATTAAGTTCGGGTCCAATTTGATAGCAATGTAGGCTGTCGCTGTTTCATGATTACTCATTTACTCTACACCAAGTAGTGGTAATTAGTAGGTATATGGTTTTGCATGACAGGGTTAAATTGTTGACCAATTCCAGCAGTACGGACAGATTGTTCTTCAATTGTTAAATAGGAGTATGTAATAATAGTTCTGGGCCGTCGTGATGTATTCATCCGATCCTGTAATCAGTAATCGCTTATTCAATGTCCTGGTCTCTCCTAGATACAGAAACCAAAATATATACTTATGTATAGTGGTTATTAATTGTAGGGGGTAAATATCAGCGGTGTATCATCTCAGGATGATAGCGTCTAACTTTGTTCCATTGTCTAGAAATTGAAGGGTTTATGAAAATGATGGGACAAGCTAAAGCGACGTGGTTGAACTTAAGGCTGTGTTAGTGATAGGTGTTTAGCGGTGTAGGGAGTGCTGGTTTCTCCCTCTCTCACGATCATGAAAGGTAGACTTCTACTTTTTCTTCTTCCATAGGTATCATGATGCTAGCTAGTCGATCTGACAGTGATCACCACATTCCACATATACTGTAGCATCCCTGAAGCATGGCCCTGACGAGCTCCTATTCCAAACAGCTACTAGTAGTACTGAATTGGACTTGCCTCCTGCATGCTGAGAATATATATCAGGCAGCTAATGATAATGAAATGCAATTGGCTGCTGTTGAGCAAAAAAGAACAGGCAGATTCTTCAGAGAGTTTTATGATGCTCTAAATGCACCATCCATCACCTTGTTTTGTAGGAGGACAGAATTTTGAAGGCTTTTATATGAATTTGTGGTACAAGAGAAAAGAAGCAACCACTGGTTGGATTATAGGACTTGATATAAGTGGTTTTGAGCTGTATTTTGAATCTAAGACACGCTTAGAGCTTCCTCGATATCAACCTTCCTTCTTTCTTTTTTATTTTTTTATTATAAAAATGCCTATGTGTATAACATCCTGATATAACAAATTTTCTTCCGTTAGTAAAGGAACGGCCCATTGCTCGCTCCACTGTTTGGGTCAACTTGTGTTTATTTTGTTTTATCTCAGACAAATTAGGTCATGAGATTTTTTTTTTGAGAGGGTACAACGAGGACGCCATGAACTCATACCACACACACCACACCACACGCACACACACGCGTGCGCGTTCTCTTACACATACTAGACAGAGATGGGGAAGTACAAAACCTTCAGTACGAGGGAAACGCACAGTACCACGCATGTATAAACCCTAGTTTAAACCGGAAAAATCCGGAGACAAAATGGGGAAAAACCCCGTGAGGGACGTGAATCGAACTCACGCCCGGCTGCTCGCTCACCTGGCGAGCTAGCCACCCGAGCCTACGCTCGGTCCTCAAATCAGGTCATGAGATGAGATCCAGGATCTCAAGTGGCACGTTGTTTGTTCCTGAGCTGGCCTCCCAGGCCCCATGGTGTTGCTGGACTGGCCTACCATTCCTCTATTAGTATTAGGCAGCGCCAGCAGGGCTACTATGCCTTTGCTCAGGAAAAAAAAGCAAGGCCACTAGGCCTTTCTTAAGTTAAATGGGCTGGGCTGTGCCTGAGGATACCTGGGATTATTTAGTGTTCTAGCTCTAACACTAAGGCATGACTGTGCACCCCAATGTACAGGGAAGACTCATCTGGATTCTGTCCAAGTGCCTAAGACTGATTGCAGCCGTGTACTGCATACCATTCTGGAGGGACTTTTTACCTAAAAACAAGGTGCAACGGCATACGCCAAAAAGTTCGCTACTATTTAGGAGCGCCCGACACACGCTAAATATAGCGCTATGCCGTTTGTCCGCTACTTCGCCGTGGCAGGAAGCGCTAGAGAGAGAGAGAGGAGAGAACATGCAGCAGGACCTACCTTTTACAAGAAACAAAAATATATTATAACTCACAAACCAAAAAAAACCAAATTAAATTCTGATTGTATCATTAAATTTGTTTCAATAAATTCTTCAAAACAAGATCTCATATGGATAGATTTAGATAAAATTTATAGAAGATAACAAGTAGGACCGCTGTTAGTAGTTGATATAGTGTATAGGATATAGAGGATGATGGATGCAGAATAAGCGTGTATAGAGGAGAGAATCTTAATAACTAGAATGTATAGAGGATGAAAATAGTGGATGATGAGTGCGGATAGCCCAAAGACCTCAACAATTCATTTTGCTTGTTTGGATATATTTTAACTTATTATCTCTTACAGAATCAACCAAAACTAACCGAAACCCGCCAGCTTTATACCCGCCCAAATGCTGTCCAACAGTGTTCAGCCGTTTTATCTCAGTGGTCTTTTGGCGTTCATTGATGCCAACAGTGTTTCTCTCAAAAAAATCAACTATTTTGCTGACTTATAAGTTCTATCGAACAGAAAAAAATATACTACTTACTACTAGTACTAGTAGAATGAATAAAACTAACTGGCGTCTCTGTCCATGACCATGAGTGCATGGCGTCTGGGACACTGCTTCACCTTCAAACGATGCCGTGTGTTTCTCATTGAGACGAGACGATCAAGAAATAACGGCCCCGCCCCGGCCCAGCCCGTGATAAAGAAAACAAGCCGATTGCTATCCACACGGCGACGGCCATGACACCTACTGTATTTTTCTTCTTCTAACCCAACCGTGCAGCTACAACCATTGATTATTAACATAGGAATTGAAGTTTGATAGGAGTGTAGGCTGTCGCTGTTTCATGATTACTCTACACCAAGTAGTGGTCATTAGTAGTAGTAGTAGTATATGGTTTGGCAGGACAGGATTAAATTGTTGACCAATTCCAGCACTACGGACAGATTGTTCTTCAATTGTTATATAGGAGTATGTAATAATAGTTCTGGGTCGTCGTGATTTATTCATCCAATCCTGTAATCAGTAATCGATTATTCAATGTCCTGATCTTCTGGATATAGAAACCAAATACTTATATATGTATAGTGGTTATCGAAGGGGTTATATCAGCTGTGCATCGTCTTGGTGGGATGACAGAGGCTGAACTTTGTTTATTATCTCAAAACTGAAGGGGGTTAATAAATATAATATGAAAATGACGGGACAAGCTAAAGCGACGTGGTTGAACTTAAGGCTGTGTCAAGTCAGCATTCTGCTTTTAGTGATGGTGTTTAGCCGTGTAGGGCTCGGAGTGCTGGTTTCTTTATCACGATCATGAAAGGTAGACTACTTTTTTTTCCCCTTCTTCCACAGGTATCATGATGCTAGATAGTCTGACAGTGATCATGATCACATATACTGTATCATCCCTGAAGCATGGAGCTGATGAGTTCCAATTCCAAACAGTATTGTATAATGTATAGATAGTTGAAAGGCAGTACTGAATTGGACTTAGCTCCTGCTGGGAGTATATATATCAGATTGTTGATAAACATTGTTGATGAAGTGCAGTTGGATGCTGTTGAGCAATCACAAGGAGAGCATTATTATCTGTAGGACTTGCCTGCATGCATCTTTGGGATTATATTACCCAGCTGCAAAAAAGTTGTGGAACGACACCATTTTTTTTTTATTGTTCCACGGGCGCTCCAATTCAGTGTTGCACTGTGGACATTACTGATGTAGGAGTACTACACTTGATGATCCGTGATCCAACACAAGTCTTCAACTTCCCCAAGCATATCTGATCTGTTGACGCTGTGTGCACGCCCTGTTTCCATTTGAACACCTCGGTCCTTGATGCGCAGCGTATGATCATGTCGATTGTCGTGTGACCTTCTTCACCCTCCATGGTATCAACCACATGTTCGGCAGCACTTATAAACCGGTCGATAGGCTGAAACGACTATTTCTTTAAGAAATATACTGTTCCAACCACATGATCAGCTCTTTTTCCATGCACCAAGCCGAAAAGTTTTCTTCAAGGATAAACGTACACGTGAACTGGAAACGTTTGTACCGAAAGACAGATGCAGAAACCACATGAACCCAAAGACCTATCTGCAGGAACACGGTTGGCAGCTTGGACGAAACGGAGAGGGAGGAGAGGAGGTTATAACGGAGAAGAAAACGCCCAGACAGATTGTATTCTCCGTGGCCCCTATTTCCCTTCGTCTGTTTTCATCCATCCATGGAACTGATTCCTGTTGCACATCCACGTCGTCGTCCTGCTCGCATTCCCCTTCGGGAGGAGCAAAATAAAACGGATGCTGCTCAGATCAGGGCTAGGCCGAGCTAGAAGCGTCCATGGATCCATGAATACGCCATCGCCCAGTACAGGTAGATAGATACTCGTACAGAAGAGTGTGGCATGGTACATGCATCCACCAATTATTGGTTGCTTTGAGCTACTCTTCTCATCCTCTCAGCTGATCGGCCTTGTTTAGATTGGGGATGGAGAGAGATTGAAAAGTCATGTAGCATTTTGTTTGTATTTGGTAAATATTGTCCAATCGTGGCCTAACTAGGCTCAAAAGATTCGTCTCGTGATTTACAACAAAACTGTGCAATTAGTTATTTTTTTATTTATATTTACTGCTCCATACATGCGGCTACAAATTGATGTGATGGAGAGAGAGTGAAAAGTCCTGTAGTATTTCGTTTGTATTTGGTAAATATTGTCCAATTATGGTCCAACTAGGCTCAAAAGATTCGTCTCGTGATTTACAACCAAACTGTGCAATTAGTTATTTTTTTATTTATATTTAATACTCCTTACATGCGGCTACAAATTGATGTGATGGAGAGAGAGTGAAAAAACTTGGAATTTGGGGGGTGATCTAAACAAGGTAGGACGGGTAGCGGCAGGACCAGCCAGCCATTATGCTTGCTCCCGATTAGAAGCATAATCTCTATATAGGAAAGCTGCAACAAAAAGAAGGCAGGAGAGCGTGGCCACGCCGCCGGTGATTCTCGGCCGTCCGATCGGGGCGGTCAGACGGCCCAGATCGGGGCGAGAATCGGTCATTTTGCAAAAAAGCCCTCGAGCTTTTCATAATAGAACCCGCCGTCGAGGCTCCTCTCACAGAAAATTTTACGAAAAAGACCTCCAGCTTTGCACAAATCAACCCGCGGTCCATCCAGGCCTTCCCCATGGATGGGCCTTTCCATGGGCCGGATTCCCTCCCCTTGGGCCTTTGTTGGCCGAAAATGGGGTTCGGTGGGCTGAATACGGCCCGAAGCCATTTTTCTATTTTGCTGAATTTATTATTTATATAAACCGGCTGAAATTTTGTAAAAATCATAACAAATCAAATAAAAATCAGAAAAATACCAAACCAAGTTTGTTGAACTCCACAACGAGAGCACTACGATCTAAACACATAATATTGCATGCATGTTCTATTCTAATTTTATTGCATATAGATTTATCTACAGTTTTAAAAATATTTAATAGAGTAAGTTTCTTTATTCAAATTGCTACAAAATTTTAAACGTACCATACCTATACCACGTATAAAATAGGATCCATAATACAACATGTTTTAGTACAAAGCTTAGGCCATACATTTTTTTCCCATGTTTTAAAAGGGCTAATATGAAAATCAAAATGAATTCTCCCCATTCCACAATTACATTAACTTTGAAACTTTTTATACTCCTCACTCTTTAATAAATACTTTTACTCTTTCTTTCTACAACCATGCGTAAATAATAATTTCCAATTAAAATAAAAAAGACCAATAATAAAAAAAAAGAAAATGGCCATACACTAGCCATAAGCGGCAACGCCGCGACCATTTCTAGTAATAATACTAATAATACACTGCTCCTGGCAGCTCTACTGTTTCTCTGTGTTTAGGCATCCAGGAGAAGAGGACCCAAGGGAAGGACATGGACATCCCCGGTGATGTCTCTGGAATCAGTTTGTTTCTACTCTTTGAACAAGTAGCATCACAAGAGCTCATCTGGAGCTGAATCAGACGCGAGTGCTTCCAGACTTTTCCGCAGCTCGTCATCGTCGTCGTAGTTCTTGTTTTTTCAAGGAACTCAATCGTCGTGATCTACGACTCGTAGATCTACGACGAGCACGAGGCATCACCTTTTCTTTTACTTGATGAAACATTTTAGCGACAAAAAATTCTTGACGAGCAGTTGAGCTCTTTAACCAATTCATCAGATAAATAAAATACTCGGTACGTACGTTCCATGGATGGATTTCAACTGATTGAACAAAGCAGGGCAGAAAAATGTTATTCCTTTTGGCAGAGCAGAGGAGAAACCAAAGGGAAGCAACACAACAACAATCCTTGGAAAACTTTGTCATCATCATCCCTTCCCTTTCCTCCTGCTCCTGCTGCTACAAAACATCTCATCTCGCCCCTCGTCCATGATGATATAGTAGTAGCAGTACTAATAAATACTAATAATACAAAAAATAAAAAACCAGATCAAATAAACCCTCCTCCCTCCTCCTCTAGCAAAGAGGAGGAAGAACAAAATTTCCCCACCCATTTCTCTACACACACGCACCCACCCACCCTTATTTCTCTTTTTATATATTTTTTTTTTCTTGTCATGTTTATGTTACAGCGGCCGCCGCCCGGTTCCTCTGGCTGGATTTTTTTTTTTTTTGGTTTTTATCACTAGACTAGAAGGTTCCGTCTCCGTCCGCCCATCACCATCGCCATCAGGCGGCGACGATGCCGGTGGTGAAGAAGATCTGCCCGCCGCCGCTGCACGGCGACCCGGCCATCTCCGCGGCGGCCGACGTCTTAGGGCACGTCGGCCACCGCGGCGGCGGCGCGGCGCTTCCGGTCCTTCTCCTCCTGGAACTCGTCGCTCACGATGGCGTGGTACCGGCACTCCATGCTGCAGAAGGCGCGCTCGCCGCGGTACATGAAGATGTCCTTCCCGTCCAGCGGCCGCCGGCACATGTCGCAGCACGACAGGAACTCCGCCACGCGGAACGCCGCGCCGGCGCCGCCGAGGCCGCTGGCCCGGTCGGACGCCCGGCCGTCTCGGCCGCCGCACAGGCTGGTGGCGCACCGCCCGCTGCACCCGAGCTCCGACACCTCCAGCCTTGCCGCGCGCCGCGGGATGGACACCCTCGGCACCGCCAGCTGCGCGGCGGGGCCCTCGGCCTCCAGCGCCGCGAGGATCCCGAGCCCGACGCCCCCGACGGCGTCGCGGTGGCGCCACCCGCGGGGCGACGCGCGGTCCAGTGGGCTCGTCGGCGACGGCAGCAGGCCGTCGGGCTTCCACTGCGGGATCTCTAGCTTGCGCGCCATGCTCCGCGCCTTCTCCACCATGTTGGACGCGGAAGAAAAAGGGAACGGGAAGGGGAGGTTCTCGCTGGCCGCAGAAGAGTTTCTCGCTGGCTGCGCCCGTGCTCCGGTGTCCTTGGCTGGCTGCTCCTCCCTGGCTTGGTGGTGGTTGTCCAGACCAGCGACCAGCGGAGGAGAGGAAGGTGGGGAAGTGAGAGAGAGGAGGGAGGAGTGGTTTCCTGTATTTGTAGCCCGGCTCCAACGGCGGTTTCCGGCATTGCTGATGCTGTGGGTTTTCTTTTCCTGCTATAATATATTATTTTTTTGTGCGATATTTTATTTTCCATTTTTAAATAGCAGTTTTGTTGGCTTCCTCCCTCTGCGGCTAGAGGAACACGGAGCAGTTGCAGTATCTGTACGCCAGCTTGAGAACCCGGTTTTAAGCTTTAATAAAATTGACTTGAATAACTATGACAGCTTAATGATTTCAAAATGTACATCACCAAACTGACGAAGTACGCTTCAATACAACTTTGGCATGATGTTTTAAAAATGCATACTGTATCAATCAAAGATCAGAATACAATATTTTAAAAAATAAGAAAGATGGTGTCTTTTTCCTAATTAACATTGTACATTACCAAAGTATAAATGGCTGCATGGTCCTTCGGATCTCTATCAAACAACTTTGCAAGATTAGGGTCTTGTACTTGAAACTTCGAATTATACGATACAGTGGTCTATATTAAGAAGGTACTCTCTGTATTCTTTTATTAGTCACCAAGAAGGTTTTGCATATACCAAAGAATTCTAGGAGAGCAAGAGGTGGAGGATTAATGAAGCTGTTTTCATAGCCACGATGAAGGCTGAAGTTGATCAAGCATAAAAACATTTCGAAATTGTACCGTATGAGTAATTGCCTAACACCTGTGCCAGACGTGTCTTCGAGTCCACGGTACGATGACTCAGAACCTAGCCCACAACTTACATAACGCTAAGAGAGTGTGGACTATGATACTCCATTCCGCAATCCATGACACACCACGCGTAGAGACTAAGAAAATAGCAATTTTAAGAGAAAAAAGCAATTTTAATAGCCTTCCATAAAAAGCAATGTAAATAGCCTTCCATATCATTATTTAATAACTAAATTGTATAGCTATATTTTCATATGAAGTAGAAGAAGTATAATAATAACCACATTTAATATCCTCAATAGATAAATACCAGCATCAAGGTAGGATGGGCTTGAGCCCCACTAACACTACTCAAGCATGGAGCTCTCATCCAAATTCCATATCCATAGAAGTTTGAAAGAAAATTCTAGAGATGGATTATGATAGTTTTTTTTTTTTTTGGGGGTAGATGGATTATGATAGTGAGAGAAAGTTCTCGTAACTCATTTGTTTAATCTGCCACTCAATACTACTAGTATTTAGAACAACCAAGGTACAGCTAATACACATGAGTGGAAACAACAAAAGAGTGTGTAGGATACAAGTGTGCGAGTAGTAGCAGGGTGCGGTGGAGGTGGAGCGGAAGGCGACGAGGATAGGGCGATCTGTTCGCTGGAAAACCATGGACTCAGAAAAATGGTGCTGGAGCAGCATGGGGGAGTCTGCCACGGCCAATACATCACGTCACGTCATGTCACGTCGCGTGTCGTTTTCTTCTTTCCCTCTCAGTTCCTGCCACTTGGCTTGTTTAGATTTCAACTTTTTTTACTCTCTCTTCATCACATCAAGATTCTTTCCGTATGGATAGAGTACGGATAGAGTATTAAATGTAAATAAAAAATAACTAATTATACAGTTTAGTTGTACGAGACGAATCTTTTGAGCCTACTCCCTCTGTCCCATGGATTTTATCGTTAGAAAACCGTGTCCCCCTCATAAACACGCTTCCCGGACGACATACTCCATGGGACGGAGGGAGTAGTTAGTCCACGATTGGACAATATTTACCACATACAAATAAAATATGCTACAGTTGTAAAGTTGAAATTTTTTCAACTTTTCGCGCAATCTAAACTTGGATCGTTGTTGGCGGAGCACGCGCCCCTCTGGTGACGAACGAGAATGGAGATCCAAAATGGAATTATCTGGTGTGAGTTACCAGTAACTCGTTATGGTTTGCTTTGTTTTGCTAATGAACTCTTGAGGAACAAGGGCACGGATAGAGGTGTAAAGGGGTAACCTTTTGCCAAGCATCTCTAAACTTCATTAGTTCAAATATTTATACTATTTTTCTAAAAGTGCACCTAACACTCACTAATTTGCACCTCTAAACAAGGGTAATGGGTAGATCTTCTTGATGTTTTGCGTGTACCACTCCTGCTGCTGGTACGTAGTATACTAGTTCTCGATTTCTCATCCGTGTAGGAGTACGTACTACGTACATTGACTGTATCTCAAAATCAGAGAGGTCGACGTACATGCAGAGGTAAATTGACTGTATCTCAAAATCAGAGAGGTCGAGTCGTAGTGCATAAAAGAACATTTTAAAGGTGAGGTTTGTCTTATTTAAATTTTTTATATAAAGTACCAAATTAATTATTATAAAAATATCCTAGGCAAATAAAAATTTTAAATAAGACGAATGGTTAAATAGAATCCAGAGGTGAAAGGTGAGTTTTTTCTTTTCCTGAAAACAATGGCAAAACTTTTGGTGGTTGTACTACGGGTCGATCATCGATGTGATTTCGATCCACGCATCGGTGGTCGGTACTAAGGTTTGATCCATCCAAATGATTGGTTGTTAGGTTGTAGGAGTCCAATTGAAACGTCCAGTTCACTCGTGCAGTGCGTCCACCCAAACCCCACAGCTGAGCTCAGACTACCCGCACCGGTGCCTGTAAAATAAACGGTAAAAGGACACATCAGCGTATAGCGTAAAAAAACTACTGCAGCGGAGTACTGTAAAGGCTACGCGATCGTTGCTCGCACGGTATGCATGGCGGGACGCAGGGCATCCGGTGTGCACAGCGCCGGCCCCACCACCACTCGCGCGATAGCATGCACGGGAGAGGAAAATGGATCCAGTGGTGGGCCCCACTGCTGCTTACTATGTGTACTGTGTATTAACTAAAAAAATGTTTTAACTCACAAAACTTTTAAAATATTTAGTTTGAAAAGGTGAAACTTATATGTATAGATTCACCTTGAAGCCTACTTTTATAAAAGTAATTTTATTTTTAATTTTTCTTATATATTTTAATAAAAACTAATGGATAAACTTAGATTCCACACGAATAATATTTGGATAAGGTATTAACTAAAAAAATGTTTTAACTCACAAATCACATATTCAAATTAAATTCCGATAGCACCATTAAATTCGGAATAAATTCTTTAAAAACTAGATCCCACATGAATATATTTAGATAAGTTGACAAGTGAGCCCCACAATGGATAGAGGATAATATAGAGAATGGATGGATGCGGAAGAATTGGATATACAGGAGAGAATCTTGCTGACTAGGCAGTATAGAGAAGAGAAATAGAGTACGATGAGTGACACGAAGACGCGGTACACAAAGCAAAAAGATCTGCGAGGTTATTATAAAAGATACGGAGTAAACGTGTCACTTTCCATCAGTCAATTGAAAATACTACTAGTTGGAGTAGGAGTAGGCATCATCCACCCAGCTCGGCCAATCACTTTACTGTAGGTGCTACCTGTGACTAAACAATCCTAATGGACTCGCTAAACCCCCATTAGAATAGCATCAGGTCGCTGACACCTCCATTGAACCTTCTAGAGCGGGGTGTGCCCTTGTGTGAGTGACTGATGCGTGGGGGTAGCCAGGGGCCCAGGGCGAGGCGGAACAGTCTAGTACCCTGCGCTCTACAGTTTCTGGCAGGCGGGTCCCGCGCACTCACTCGCAAGCAGCGGCGCCGGCCAATCAGGCGCGCTGGCGTCGTGACGGGACTGGCTGGCTCGCGCTCGCGCCGCTTCGCCTGGAAGTCGGAGCCGCCATGCCCGCCCATGCCTGGGATGCCTGGCCGCCACCCGTGTGGCTGCGGGACGCGTGCGAGGACACGCGGAGGCGCGCGGGGCGCTCGTGTCCCCCGCCGGGCGCACACGGCATCGCATGCACGGATCAGAGCTGCCACGCGGGGGTTTCCTGGGAAAGCGTGCCGAGCCACGTATGTACTGCTAGTACGTGCACCTACGCCTACGCTGCCAAGGGACCGGGCCCACGCCCATCTGCGCCGCGCGTGGGGCCCCCTCGTCTTTTATTCCCCTCGGTGATGGTGTGTGGGGCCGTTGTCCCCTTCCTTTCCTTTGCTTCGCCCGGCTGGTGATGATGATGACGGCGGTTTTGGAGCGGCCTGTGGGAGGGAGGGGTGGACCGTGGACGGAAATACCCCTCCTCCCTCCCCCGGTTCCTGGATTCCGTTCCGCCCACTGGACGCCTGGAGTGTGGGCCTGTTCTGGTTCTGTGGGCGGGCCGTTGGGTATGGACCAACCCAACCCAGCAGAGGCCGGGCCATAAAATATCAGATTACTGTAGCTCGATTAATGATGGGTCCTGAATAATTAGCTCGATTGATGATCGTGTTTTTCTCTTATGATAAGTGGGACCCATTTACCGGTGGCTTATTGAATTTTTTTTTATTATGTACTCCATCCGTCTCACAAAACATACGGAGTACAAATCTTACTTTTGAAGACTATATCAGTATGAAATTATAAATTTACCCCTGCTGTCTTTTTTTAACACATTGGTAGAAACTAAAAAAGCAATGGTTCTTCTAGAATGTTCACATGTGGTGGAGCAATACCAACCACATAATTATATTTAATTTAAATATTTCTCTTATTCTTCTACTGCTCCTCCCGCTCCCTTGACCATTGACTGATGCCTCAGGCACCTCTACCCTCCTGCACCTGGAGCTCTGCGTGTGCAGTGAGGACGGTGGGTGACTGGGTGTGGACACCGCGTCGACGAGATCGTGTAGGGTCACGCACCCAAGAGGTCGGGCGGATCGACGAGGTTTTGACGACTCGGTGAAACAGGATAGGATATATATAAAGAGAAAGCATAAATCACCGTAAGAGAGAACGGAAAAAAAATACCACCATGGCAGGTTCTTCCGTCTGTGTCAAACAAAATGGCACAATACTAGTGGAGTACATCACTCTACTTGATTACGTAGGTGACGAGGATTTCACTCTATTAATTCGTCCCGCCAACTGCTGACCAACTCCGTGACTACGGAGCTGCCGCTGGCCTTGTGTTTCTCCATCCACATCGTCGCTCCGAACATTCAATCTCTAACTTATAGACGATCGCTGTACTCGTATCTCGCAATCGACAGATCAAATCTGTGGACTCCGCTACACGTACAGCGGATACATAACAATATATACTCTCTCCCTCTCTCCTGTTTCGCGGTCACCAGGAACGACCTCACCTCTTTGATTCATTTATTTTTTATTATTTTCCTGTCATCAGGAACAGGAACAAATAGTAAGTTGCACTCGTAGCCATCGTCACCCACATGAATAAAATTTTTTTTGCACCCGTAGACAGCTGCATGCATACCCGGGACCCACAGAACCTGTGGACTGGTGTGCAGGGGCATTTTCGTCCTCTCGGCGGAAACAGCGACGCGCTCTGTCCTCCTCCCCTTGCCCCCGGAGAGGAAGTCCACCCGGCCTCCGGTCACGTGGCCCTCGCCCGCGTGTGCGCCCGCCATTCGCCGGGGCGCGCCAGGCCCGCACGCCCCCCCACCCCCACCCTCGCTCGCTACACGACAGGGACGCCCCACGTCAGGCCCGGGTCTCCCTGACGTTGACGCATGCCACCCCACCACTAATGGGCCACGGGCCCACCTGCGGGTCCGCGTGGTACTACTACTATTTGCGTGCACACCCCTGGGAGTGAGTCATCATCAAACGAGGGCGTGACCGCAAAACATGGCGAGCCGGCGGGGCCCGCGTGGCGGTGGCAGGGGAGGAAAGCGACAAGAGTAGGTGGGGAGTACCAGTACTACGTTCACTGTACTACTCAATAATTTCCCTCACAGACGCAGTGTCCTCACGCGGATTGGGCCCCACTATGCGCGGGACCCGCAGCGGGTGGGCCCAGAGGCCCCGAACCTGCGCCGTCCGTGATGACTGATGTGCCTGCTCTGCTCTGCCGTGTGATGACTGATGGTAGACTTTGGAGGCCCCCAGGCGGGCCCCGCGCACGACAGCGACGCTGCCGGAGCGCCAGGTCCCACAGGCCAGCCGGCCCCGCCGGCCACGATCTATTTATCCGTCGACCTCCCAAATCGCAGAGGCATCCTCTGCAGACCGGAAAGCTGTTTGAATTTCGGCCAAAATTTGGGAGCCCAACTCCGCAGTTCGTGGGAACCCAGCCTTTTTTTTTTACACATTAGCACTAAAAATTACTAGTTTCCTCGTAGCAGCAAACGTTTAGCGAGAGGCTACCTAGATTCATCGGTTGATAGGTGCCTGGTTAAACAGTTCTTCGACTAATAATTACCAAGTTTATTTATTAACAGCTCTGTTGGATTTACTAGAGCTAATTTTACCTGCTAAATTTTTAGTACCGATAGATCCCCCCCTTGATGATTTGGCCAATTAGCAATCGCAGGAGAATGGAGAGAGTGACGTTGAGGCAAAGAAATTAAAGAGGTTCTGTCAAGGCTGAATGATGTGGCTCAGACAGCGTATTAAATGGGTTTGAAACCGGATGCAGTCGTTCAGTGTCTGTACCGTCGCTACCAGGGTACAGTGGGGCGATTAGTGCACTTCAGTGATGTCGTTACAGAGGAATCCAAGATGGCTCCAAGAGCAAACGGCAAAGCTGGTGAAAGGAATGAAACAAAATCATCAACAGATCTGATACAAAGGCCTTATTTCTCCTAGTACTGTTTTTTTTTTTTTAAAAAGTGCAGTTTCTCTTTTCGGAGAAAGAGAGTAACATCTCAACTCTCAACGGACCAACTAGCAGATATTTGTTGAATAGTATAATATAAAACAATAATAATACTCTATCCATTCTAAATTATAAATTACTTTAAGAATTTTGGAGAATCAATTTTTGTAAAAATTAACCAAAATTATAGAGAGAAACATAAAGATCTATGATATTAAATAGGTATATTATGAAAATATAACTAATAAAAAATCTAATAATACTTAGTTGGTACCATAAATGTTATTGTCTTATTAGATAATTTGATCAAACTTAAAAAATTTTGGCTCTCTAAGATTTTTAGAATATCTTATAATTTGGGATGGAGGGAGTATATAAGATCTTTAAAAGAAAGATTTATACATGGCCCGTTTGCTCAGTCAATTTCTTGGGCTAAATTGCGAGTGTAATCGTAGAAGTGGTTTACGGGAATGAGTAAAGAGAGATGGGAAAACATCACACCCTCTTGTCAAGAAGGAAGTGGTAGCAATTTCAAAAAAAAAGAAGGAAGTCGTAGCAAGTTCAAAAAAAAAAAAAAAAAAAAAGAAGGAAGTGGTAGCTTTCTTGACAACCTCTGTGCCATTTTTGACCTGGATGCACCTGGGTATAAGGCCAAACTGAGTGGTGGTGTAGCCGCGTAGGCAATAAACTCAACAATATGTTAATGGATATTAGATTTGTGGAGTAAAGGAAAAGTCTAGCAGAAATGGCTGGAATAATCAAGTATTGCCAACTAATATTTTTAACCCGAACCGTGTAGATCCATACTCCCTTCGTCTTTAAATAAATGTCGTCGTGGGATACGTGCCACAAGTTTAACTTGATTTATAGAAAATACGTGCAATATTTATATCTCCAAATAATTTTGTTAAAAAACTAGATCCAAAGATCTTTTCGATAATACTAATTATGATACTAATTGATAATATTTATTATTTATTAAAATTACCGGCAGTTGTTTCTCGAGAAGCGAAGCGACACTTAGTTAGAGATGGAGGGAGTACATCATAATGAAAGTGACGAGATTGTTGAGGTTTACAAAGTCATCGCTGACACCTTGCTCTGGACGAAAACGTTGACTATTATTAAAAACACAAAGCTATTAAATCCTGAAATATCCACTCCAATGTAAAGTTAATCTAGGACCTTAAATGCTAATGAGGCTCTTGTAAATACAAGGCTATAAACCATTTATCACCTCCACACCCTAAAAGGCCATGTTCTGTTATGCAACAACGATATCCTTGAACGATTTCCAGTCAAAATGCTTCAAACGTGTAATGGGCCTCTAGGCTTTGGGTCTATTTTCCAGGTGGATCTCTTTTGAAAATTTCTTCCATTTTCAGAGGTGCGTGGACCTATTAATATCTTTGGTGAGACTGTGTCTCCATAAATCGATTTCATGAGACGGGCATTTCTCAGCCGTCTCCGTAAATAAAACGACCGTCTCTAAAAATCTTCATATAATTTATGGAACACATATATTTGTGTGTCCACCTCTCTTAATAAAATGACCTATCTCGTAAAATCAATATTGTAGTGGTGGTCAGTATGTAGCAAAAAATCAGCTTCGGCTTGACCATTTTTTCTTAGTTTTAGCTTCAGAAAACGTTCTTGCCTGTTCTGTTCGGTAGGGCTTTTGATTAAGTAGATGAAGAAGCCACAACAAAAACAAAAAGCCTCTTGCCAAAGAGGTGCTTGCTCTGAACCTGTTACAAGAAGTTGGGCTGACGCTGCCTTGCAGGTCGAGCTTGGGAACCTATGTTGTCGGATGGTGAACAGTGCTAACATGCGTCTACCACCTTAGCTCTGTGTGTTTGGCTGCTGCAGCAAGCAAGCTCTACCAGACCCAAACCTTTTAGCTTTTTAACGCTAGCTTTTGAAGCAGTCCACTGAGCCGGCTTCAAGGTGAGAAGTAAAATCCCAAAACAGGACGTATGGACTGAAATGTTTTTTCTTTTCATCCCATATTTGTAGAAACAAAAAGAGGCAACTAAACCACTACTACCCCATATTTGTATCACACCGCTGCGTCCAGGAATTATTTACCCGTCTCAGTTGATGATAAGCAATTATATACGCACTGCTCTTTTGGACTGTATCCCTATTGATATGGTTCCTTTGGTTTAGTTAGCACAAATAAAGTACAGATAGCGATGGGAGAGTCGATCGCCATGATGGTATTCATTGTAGTGGGTGACATCTTTTCCTTCCTTTTTAATTTTGATTATCTTTAGATATCCCGGCCCAACACGCTTTTGGTTTGTGCCTAGTATGCTTTTTTGTAGATTATATGCTAGACATGGATTGATCTGTTGCCACTTAGCAAACAGAAACCAGCTAGTGATATGCTCTGAATTTAATAGGTGTCACTTGATGGCCCATTGATTTGCGACCTGATTATATACAAACACGGCTATTTGCTGGATTCCAGCTAGTGAAGTGGGAATAAGCTCCATGATTATTTGACTCAGCTCCGAGATCTCCTTAGCGGAGCAAATCTGCAGACGTCGCACTGAAAAACAAGTGGCAGTTCCCCTTCTGGGAAAATAAAAAGCATATATAGTACAGGCGTAACATTTGTTTGGGACGCTGACAGTTTAAGATTCCCACTTGCACGGCTTTTATTAGTGTTAGTATGTTGTACTATGAATTGAAATCGATAGAACTAGTACGAATGTCCCGGTCTTCTTCTGTTTCTAGTTTGCAGAAAAAGGATTTAGGCCCCCTTCTGTATTTTATAATCTTTATTTACAGTAACCACAAATTGGTGCCTAAATACTAATACTATACTAGTAGATGATATGATACACCCCTTCATCATTTTTTTATTAGATTTCGCACAGATAGTTGTGCCCCATGAAGATGTCACTGTGTCAGCTGAACATCAAATAGAATAGAGCCCGGGCCGGGAGTGGTGCACTAAAATCTGTAGGGGATCACTGCATATGATGAATATGATGAGGGTCACCGGATCAGCCGGAGACTAATGAATTCAGGTCTCATGATGTCTTAGGGGTTTGCATAATGAAGCTGTGTCTTGCTTTCATACAACAGGCCTTATTCTATCCTGCCTCGCGCGTCACGACCGCCATTAACTAAAGCTCCGATCCACGGGTTGATTGCAGTCGAGGCTACTGTTCTGTTTGTCATCACATACTACCCATACATATATACTATATATACTCATATATACCTGTATGTGATGCACATGACTGGAAGCAGAGCAGACAAGGCAACGACTGAATGAAGGAATATACGTACGTACGCCAAACTTGTCATCTGCTTTCGCGGATTCATGCAGTTTTTTTGTGTGTTTCAATACGATCTCAGTCCCAGCCATGCCCATGAGCCATTGCACATCCGTCCACAGCACACTAGAGAGTAGGAGTGGGAGAGTATCTCCCTCTCCGCCATGTGTTTGTTGTGCTCACGTAGTACACGTCTTTTCATGGCGGCCGGCGTGCAAACCCCACCGGCGGCATCGGATCCCTCTCCTCCGCTGTGTCGGCAACGGCAAGCAGTGCTGCTGCACGCGCCACGCGCGGGCCGGCGCGTCGTCTATTTTTGCCGATGATCGCCGTTCGAGGCCAATGCCGCTCGGCAGTCTGCACTGCGGCGTCCTTTTCAGCTGGAGCGACGACGTGTTCGATCGTGTGTGCGCGCCCCTTTTTTGCTTTCCTCGCGCGATGCATCGAGCGCTGCAACGTACTAGTACTACACTCTAAAGTTGAGTCTTGTTGACAAAGCCTTTTACAAATGCAAAAGCTGTGCAGTCCTGCTAGGGTGCTTTGGCACTGACCTGTGCCCTGCTCAAGCTTTATTTCTGTGTCGCCACTCGCCACCTCCATTTGTTTCTGTAAATACATTATAGCGCAGTGGTGGTTCCTCCGGTGGTGGAGGCCACCCGCCCGAGTTCGAATCCCAGCGGGATCGACCGGGTGTGGCACCAGGGGATTTTTCCCCAAAAAATAAATCTACAGGTCCTGGACGAACGCGTGGAGTCACAATGGTAGTGTGACGTGCCCGTCACTTGTGGAGCCCGTGGGACTTCGTAGATATCCGGAAGGACGCGTGATGGTGTAGTTTGTAGGGTTCTAGCGTACGCTCTAGGGTGTGCGTCTGTGTGCGTGTGGTGTGTGTAGGTGTGTGTTGGAGCGCGTGCGTTCGAATCTGCCGGTATGCACTGTCCAAAAAAAAAAAAAAAAAAACCGTATGTTGTTCAAGTTCCCACTCTGCCTAAACTGGACTTTGGTTTCTTAAATCTTAAACAAAAATGAAAACTAACCATGTTATACATCGTCCGATCCAAGTGCACAGACTTCTATGAACTTTGGTTGATTTTCTAGCTTATTTAAAACTTATTATGTTTACAACAAGTAAAAGGACACAATAAAGTTGCATGGTACAACGAATTTAGCAGTACCAAATAGTACTATTGCATCACATATACTAAACATTTCTCGTCTCAGGACCGACTAGTATAGGATAGGATGCGCTGAAAAACAGTTTCTTAAAATAATTTCTGTTCATGACATAAATCATTCATACTAATCTTCTTCTCTAGTGAACCTTATCTGTTTCAAGCAGGTGCGAAATCGGGCTAATACAATTTATGGGCTCAACCTGGGCCTTATCCAGTAGACCAAAGAACTCGGCCCAGTTTAAAATGGGCTCGCGCTACTGGACAATTCATTTCCTACCATGGGCCTCCAGTATACGACAACCGTTTGTGCCCCTCGATGCTTTTTCCCTGATTAATTAATTATTGTTGTTCCCCTAAAACATATTATTGTTGTATCTTGCACAAGGATCCTGGCTACGACAACCAAGTCGTTTCTACTACTGATCATCCTACCATTGCTATACTACCGTAGTAGGGCACAAAAAGAAATGGCTTGAAAAGATATATCAAGATTTTATAGATATATCTTGATAGCAATAATAAGATTTGGGCTACTACTTAATGACAGACAAGGATCCATAGGACTCCATATAAGACCGACTGTTTCTATGGGCCTAGGACAGCCCAAAGCCTACTCAAGAAAGCTCAACACAAGGCGACATGATCCGCAAGGACTCAGCATCGATCTAGTTGTGTTATTTAGGAAGTTTACCTATCTAGCTAATGATATTAGAACTCTTTTGTCGTAACCGACTAGGACTAGATGAACGCGCTTTGCCCTCTGGACTATATAAAGAGAGGCAGACATGGCTCTTGTAATCAATCAATCTCATATAGACACCCAATGCAAAAGCACATGCCTAACTGGACTAGGGTATTACACTCCATGAGCGGACTAAACCAATATAAATTATTGTCTTTCACGTTTGCCGCTGAGTTTTGCATATGTCAAAGCTCACCAATCACCATCCAAGTAACCCCATGACATGTTGTCGATTAACAAACACCAATAGTTGGCGCGCAAGACAGCGGGCTTTTAGCGAATTTGAGATCAAGAGCTCAATGGATCTCGGTATGAAGTTTGAAGCAGGGTCAACCTTCATCTTCGGATCATGGATGTGCGAGGCTGATCAAAATGGCCAACTTCACACACAACTAAAGGAGATCAAGGCTTTAATTCCATTCATGATCCATCAGCAAGGTGCAAACGATCTCATCGTAAAAATTCAAGATTTTTCGATCTCTGATACTTCTTGGAATCAGAAGTCTATCCAGTAAGCAAGAAAAGACGATTACTCTAAGTTGGAGCGAGTTTCTTCTGCAGGACCCTATTCCCACTCATACTCCGCGATACGACTTCTCTATATCAAAGGATGATGCTAGATACATCCTTTCATAGGCAGCAAATTCCTCTGACAGGGGCTCATCAAGGTCCAGTATTCACACAGCCACCTCAGACAACAATATAATATCATGCATTGGCCCCTAGGAAAACACTCGGCCTTTCGAGTAATCTGCACGATGTTTCAACTCCCATATCAGACGGGTGCAAGGCTTTCCATAGTCACCGAGGAAGGATCCATAGATATCCTGTCTACAACACCTATTGCAGAATCTAGAACCAACAGTACTCTCAAAGCTACTCCCAAGAAGTCTTCATGATGGTAGGACAACAACAGCCTCTTCAACCTCCAATTCTACCGAAAGTCCTCTCTAATGATGAACAAGTGGATCAAGTATCATATGAGTTTTATCTAAAAAAAGTATCATATGAGTACCTAGCCCAACCAAACAAGACATCTGTTGATCGAGAAGAGAGGGAACACATAACAAATACATGCGAGGTCGCAAGAGACACACCCAGAAGTGTCGTGCCGCTAAGCAATGCTATCAGGCAGATCTAGAAGCATACAACCATGAGTACATTCAAAAGCGGTTGGCCTAGGAAGCAGAACAACGAGTCGAAGCTCAACAGGAAGCTGAGGATGCTGATAGAGATCACCGACAATGATCTCAATCTGTTTCACGCAATCTCCCATCTGAGTTCGTGTTGAAATTGTAGGCACCAAAGTCAACATGACTCCTTTTGAGAACATGTTTAAGATTGCACAAAACAAGTCCAATCCTACTCCAAACGAGCAAAGATGCAAAGTAATGCTAGAGACAACTGCTCTTCAGATGCAAGGAAGGAACATGGCCTCACTTGCTAATCTGGCACCCTCTCGAGTAGGATCACCTTGTCCAACATCCGAACTACGTCGCCCTATGCATGAATGCATCGGACCTCTAGGCAGTGCCACACCACAACATCCGAATTTACCTAGGGATATCTGAGCTAGGGCTGAGTTCGCTTATCGTATGGCCATCCTCAGAGACAATAACGCCTTTGATCGCTTTCGTGCTACTCTTCTAAGTTGAAGTTGGTTCTGTTCCCACCTAAGTTCTATTCTGACTAGGAAGTTGCTTAACAAACACCGACACTTAGGGGGTGAAAAGACCTCACCAAATGGTGGTGGAACATTAATTAAAGGCACCAAGGATGTGGATCTGAAGCTTCACAACCTTAGGGACGAATCCTTCTTGATCTATTGCATGATATCTGTAATGTCACTCTTTTCCCTTCCTCTTCTTTTTTTGGTTTTTTTCCATTCTCACATGCAAGGAGCAAGGGGCTGAACTATACTATGATGCTCTCTCTCACAAAGAGGCAAAGCTGAAGTAGTACTCCTCTGTGCTAATCTCAGGAGACTTCCCTTGCTTCTCTTCTAAGTCAAGAGGCAAATTCTAAGTGCATACAAGTTTGGTCTACTTCTTGTGCCGCACCTATAACATGTGAAACTTCTCTCTAGGAGCAATTACTCTTTCTAGGGCCTACTCATGAGGAGGATTTCCTAACACATACTAGCAGGCAAGACCCCAACACTTCACACCGATCAAGCTATGATTACTTGATATGCCACATCAAATAAAGATTGTCTCCTAAATTATTTCAGTGCAAACATAGTATGTGTTAATTCAGGTAACCAAGAGGGAAAACTGATATGTAACATGTAACCATGAGAAAAAAAACAAAAATAAAGAAAGATCAAAGCACTGATGAACAATAGTACAACGGGGAGGGTACTATTGATGAACAGTAAGATGGTCTCCACATTTGAAGCTTTATATATAGATAATAACTTTATCATCTTTTCTAGTCTTATGAGTTCTACTGCTCCTCATGCTTTTTTGCCTTCGCTACCAACCTCTTTTATTCCAGCGCATACTAGTGATTAGTCTCGGCGCCCCTGCGCGCAGGTTGGTACCATAGACACTACTAAGATAAGATAGGTTAGGTCCTAAGATACATAAAGGTTTAAAAGTACAGACATAAGATAAGTCCTAAGATAGTTTAAGATAAAGGCCCAACAATGAAATAGCATGTTACACACGCCTGGCCGGTTTTGGCAGGGCAGACCCAATTCTGTCCTTCTTTTGCTTGTGCTTTGAATTTTATTGCACCAAATATTTTCCAATATTGTCTTGATCCTAGGAACTTATTGGTAGAGCCTAAATTTCCATATTGGCACATCTTAGGTGTCAACAGTCTTGCTCATTTTGTGATTAATCGATCTATGGATGGGACCGACTTGGTGGTGTGTTCAACCTTTCCCCCCTGCTTGCAGGGTGCATGTTGTGGATCCAATGGCCCAGCAGGGGGGGTGAGGCAACCTAATGACATTGGGTGTGGGGCATGGGTGATAGATGCGATGCTATTGGATGTTTTCCTTTTTTTGGTTTGGTTTGTAATGGACATCACTGTTGGGTGAGAAACTGATAATTAAAGGAGAGGACTATCCATACGTGAAAGCCAATTTTAAACCGGCATTACTATTTGGCCAAATTGCTACTGCCTACAATTTGCCCATACATTTATATAAATCTTATTTAACCGCATAGAACTTTTTACTTGTAATGGTGATGATTTGTAGTACCTATAAACTCTACGGGTTATTTTCCTCCGTACCTAGAAAATTTCGCCACCGTGCCATTCCACGTGTTATCTATTAGTGCTTAGTAGTCCTTAACATATGCATATATTCTTTCCTTCTTTCCAGAGAACACTGAAAAGGCGAATAGAAGAAAACTTTGATTCTTTTTATATAATCAGGGACGAAGATACCTTGGTAGCTGTGGGTGCATTGCACCCACCTCAAATTGCAAATTTACTAATAAAATTCAAATTTTCATCGTATATGCACCATCTATAATATAAGTTATGTACCTGCAAGCCAGCCACATTTCCCTCGAATTTGGCGGCGCCGGCGTGAGGATGCCTAGCACCAAGCAGCCGATGATGACTATGTGCGACAGATGGATCAGCGGCATGGTGATCGCCACCGTACCACCTTTTTTAGTACTACCGTTGCTGCTTGTCACCTGATGCCGCCAGGGAGGAAGCTACCTGGTAGCTGTGGGTGCACATGCACACACCCCCCCCCCCCCCCCCCCCCCGCGCCCCAAGTGCAAATTTAGTAATAAAATTCAATTTTCACCATATATGTATCTTCTATGACCCACAAGCCAGTTACAACCCCCCACCCCGATTGTGTTCTAGTTTTGCCACTGTATATAATGTTTTTGGTCTCTGCGACAAATGCACAACCATGTTCTTACAAGATGTTTTCAGCTAAATAAACTGGAAAAGGGAACAAAAACATGAGTAAATAAAGCTGATTATAAGCAAAGGCGCTTTTCCATCCGTTCTCGACAAGGAAAACAAAACATAACACTTTGATGAAAAGCTGAAGTCCACGGCCTTTTTCTGCCCCGAGAAGGGCTCCGGACATGTACATTCCTCGCCTGCGCGGTCAAGACTCAAGAGGACACACCTACCACACGGGGCTCGATCGACGACGACGCGGCGTATGTCTTGCATTGCACCTGGCCGCACGTCGTCGTCGATCGATCACGAAGGAGATTGGATCGAACGGCACGGCACCATGGATGCGACGGTGAACGGCCGGCCGGCACGGCACGGGGATTATTGACGATTACTTCAGCTGCCATAGTCGTAGTACGTCTTGGTGAGTAAATACATTTTTCCACTCCCAGGATGCATGATATGCATCATGCTGAGTGTGGCTAGCCGGCGGCCTAGCTAGCTAGCTAGATCGTCATTCTTCGTCTCGTCTCTGTCTTTCCTTCCATGTACAGTAGGAGTAGAGCTGTAGAGGAAGCCCCAATCTAGCTCACGTACGTATGTATGTACTAGGGCGTAGACTTTTTGCAGCTTGCTGATGATGATGGATGGACGCTTCTAGTTTAGCCACCGTCCAAGCAACCAATCACATACATGCATGGCTTTGCTTTCTCTCTCTCTCTAAACACACACACAGAGATCCCATGAGAGAGAGAGAGAGAGAGAGAGAGAGAGAGAGAGAGAGAGAGAGAGAGAGAGAGAGAGAGAGAGAGAGGCCGTGCATGCTGTGTGTAGTTGAGGTAGTGGAAGCCGTAGTGTGCCATTTGCTCATGTCCTCCTCCTCCGACGATCCATGGACGGAGGAGGCCGGCCGAAACTCTTGTCACTCACTCTATGGTCTCTGCCTGCCACATCTCTGTCGTCGTCTCTGAAGTGTTAATGCCTGGTTATACATGTCATGGATAGGTCGGCTCTACGGGTAGTAGGCCGGTTTCAGCCTAGAAACGTAGACACGACTGGGCTTCTTGATGGATCGATCGATTATTATCGATGCATGCATGGTCTGTGCGTGAGTGTGATATATGCATGCATGCAACTAATGGGTGTCAGACATGCCTGCCTTGAGATCGATGGCCTGCTGAGAATTCTCTGCAAGCCGCTAGGACTAGAATATTGTTTTTGGACACGGGGACAGACGAATATTTCAGCTTGCCAGATCATGCATGTTGTTTGACTTGACATATCCTTTTACACTAGGATTTAATTTTTCTTCTTCAGATGCACATGCGCTGTTGCTCGATCACATGTTTGACATCAGCACCGCGTTTGACCTTCTCGATCGGTGGCAACTGGCAGAACCACGCCGCTTTTTGAGCACCGAACATTTTAATACATCATGTGTACGTAGTTAGCAATTGCTTTTTTTTTTCAATATATTCATATCCATATCTACATCTACATCTAAGATTAAAGTCCAAATTTTGTTCATATTGCTAATAACTATCGTTGTAGCAAGAGCCTGCCACGCCGCCTGCCTGCTCCTCACTCCGCCACTACCCGCGCCGCCGTCGGCGCGTTAATTATCTAAGGCACCTATCCTTCTTCTCCAGAGACAAGAAGGGAAGGACTTGTCATTTTCCCACAATTTTCTAATGTTAGGGTTCAGTCCAAATAACTTTCTAACGAAATCATATGATATTCGATAAGCATCATGTGTCCTGCAACGACTTCGATGTGCCACGATGAGATCGTCGTTGCAGGAGTTGATTTCCAATGGTAGACAACTTTTTCGTGGCCTTTATCTACAAGGGACTGGTGCTTTTGGGAGAGACAAGAAGGGAAGGACCTGTCATTTTCCCACAATTTTCTAATGTTAGGGTTGAGTACAAATAAAATTTCGGCGAAAGCAAATGATATTCAGTAGGGATCGTGTGTCCTGCGATGACTTCGATGATTGCCACGATGAGATCACCATTGCAGGAATCAATTTCCTGCGGCAGATAGCTATTTCATGGCCTTTATCATCTACAGGAGAGGGATGCTTTTGGGAGCCGCCTATGAGAACAACGCCTTCGGATCATCGATCTCGTCGTCGATGGTCGTGGAGAGGAAATTAAGATCTCAAGGTGATGAATCTGCATCCTTGTACCAATCGAGGCAAACTGCCGATATTCTATCAACGATTTAGATGCGTTTTGGACTACCATCGAAGCGTTGAATACTGCAGCATGTCCAATGTTTTTGGGGTGATCGCTGGAACGATATGTCAACAGTAGTGTCACGGCTTGGAGGCATATTAATATTATTATGAATATATTATAGATACATATACGTCACGCAGGTGCTTACGTAAGCACTGGCACTAACATGCTAATAAGTTGACAAAATGTGAAGACGGTGTGACGATCGAAGTTAGAATTGCATGTGGATCCCCAACAAGGTTTTCTAGCTTATCTAATTAATTACTCCCTATATTCCAGATTTATGGTAAGTCGTTGCGGCTTTTCTATAGGAGATATTTACCTGTATAGTCTTACAAAAAAATACATCTTCCTTCTTCTTTTTTAACTTACTTGTATGGCTCTCAAACAAAAATTTGTTCTAATCTTTCTTCCATGGCCTTTTGTCCGTTTTTCTTACTTAATGGTTAAGTCCAAGGTAAAAAGACTGTTTTACCCATACCGAATAAACTTGAAGTGTAAAGTTTTTTGTTCTCGCTTGTTTTAGATTTGGATTAATATTGCAAAAAATAAGGTCACAAATAACATTCCATAATAAGGCACATAATCAAATGCACGAATACATTGCAATATAAGCCTAAGTTTAAGTTTCCTAATTCTGAAATTTTTGTAAGCTAATTTTATGTATTCGTGCATAAGAAAAAATTTATAAGCTAATTTTATTGTAATGTATTTGTTCATATGATTATGCATGTCTTATTATGTACTATTATCTATGCCCTTATTTGCGCAATATTAATCCAAATCTAAAATAAGCGAACAAAAACTGCACACTTCAATTTTATTCAGCAAGGATAAAATGCTTATTTTATCCTAGACTTAACACCGTTAAGTGAGGAAAGCAGACGGAAGGCCATACAGGGAAGAAATTTTTATTTTAGAGCCCAGTAAGTTCGAAAAAAAGCCATAGAAAGAAGACCATACAGAAAAAAAAAAAATTACACTACGCATTTAGTCACCTCCATGTTTTAGGTCACGACTGACGTTTATAATAGAGGTATTAAGGATGACAATATTTCATTTTCTATGCGCATCAGCTTGTGCAGACCCTGTATTGTCGAATACTACCAAACTTGGCATACTAGCTAATGTAGCGTTGGGCCTTTGAGGATTGTGCAGCAAGCCCGCATAAAAGCATCTCTAGTGGTAGGAGAAAATCTCAATGCTAAATCTAGTTATTGGGGAGCTACAAATTTATTTTAGGGTTTTGAAAGACCCCATCTTCACCAGAACGAGAAAATCTCATCCTCAACTGTTTCTTTCTCTTCCTCCCCATCCCCACTCCGAATGTATTTGCAACTCCTCCACCACCGCTGTGACTCTTCCCATCCTGCTCCTCCAGACGCGACTCCTGAGTCGTCGTGATTTCTCTGCAAGGCGGCACAAGCAAGAAGTTGTAGCAAAGCCATGGCACACAAGAAGGTGGATGTCTTCTTCCCCACCTCCAGCCATGGTGCCCCTCATGTATTGGGGAAGAGAGGTCTACCTCATCTTTGAGGGGTTGGAGGATGGATTTTGAGGAACTAAGAAAAAGATTTTCTCATTGAGGACTAGAATGGGGATCTACTAGAGCTATCAAATCATCAAAATATATGTTTTTCTCATTGGGAAAGGAAACGGAGGATGCTTTAAGACCTCATCCAGGCAATGGAATCAAGCAGAGCAAACTGTTGCACAAGCCTAATACATGCAACAAATCAGACCCATAAATATCTAGGTGCATATAGAAACTGGAGTACATACCTAGAAAAGCCAAAATGATATACAATTTGGAACGGACGACCATATAATTATAGTGGACATTCCATCCCTAATCGAACTGTACCACGATTTATCAAATGTTTTAGGGAAAAGTCGAACTGTACCACGATTTATCAAATGTTTTAGGGAAAAGTAAATAAATGCCAAATAATGTCAAATCATTTGATTTTGCATGATTTTTAATTTACATTGTGTACATGCTTTTATTGCAAAATACTCACACCACTAGTAGATAACCAGGCTTCAGTCTTAGTTTGTGTAATCGTACTTGGTTAGTGTAGTCGGAACTATTGGGTAAAAAATATGATGTAGCTGTAGAGATTTGAACTCATCATGACATACATAAGATACGTCTCTCTTTTAAATTTACACTGGTACAGAAAACATTTTTACAGGCGGTGCTAGAAGCATCTTCACAGGCTGTGGGCTGTACCAGAGGCCAGTACAAATCGACCACAGTACAGGCGGTGGATTGTGAGCCGCCTGTGAAAATTCGGTTTTCACAGGCGGATCACTTAGTCGGCCGCCTGTGTAAATCTACATTTACACAGACGACCGACTAAGTGAACCGCCTGTGAAAATCGTTGCCTAGAAAACATGAAAAAAATAGCAAAAAAATATTTTTAAAAAGGCAAAAATATTTTTGAAACCGAAAAGGCACCCACCCACCCGTCTTCGCGCAAGTCGCATGTCGCGCATTTTTTCAGGTAAATCACGCGCTACACGGCCGGTGGGATTCGATCCCGCGACCTCGGTCTCGCGCGATCCCTCCCTTACCACTTTACCACACACTCACTTGTGACTATATCTCATTTTTGTTCCCCACATATTATACAAACCCGACAGAAAATTAAATATTTGAGGGTCCAAATGAATTCAAATGAAAAAGTGGTAAACTATAAAGTTTCATAACTTTTCGAGATCTACAACTTTCATTTAGAGTGTTTCTCCATCCGAGGTCATTTGCAAAATTTGAATTTCAAATTTGAAAATTTCAGTCGTAGTTTTCCATAAAAAGATGACTTCAAATGAAAAGTTATCAACTACAAAGTTTCATAACTTTTAGAGACCTACAACTTTTATTTTAGGAGTTTTTCCATCCGAGAAAGTTTAAAAAACTCAAAAAATACAATTAACACAAAGTGGTTTTACAATGAGGACCGCCTGTAAAAATACAATTAACACAGACGGTTCTCTATACAAACCGCCTGTGTAAAAACTGCAATTTTCACAGACAGTTTACAATGAGGTCCGCCTGTGTAAATGCCAACACAGGCGGATCTCTTGATGGGCCCATAGAATTTTTTCTACTGGTGTCATGAAATTGTGAACCGCCTGTGAAAAAAAAACAAGGTGCCAGAAAAAAATGATTTTTGTACTAGTGTTACTTTGAAAGTTTAGTCTAGGTTCATGTCTCAAACCGAGACTAAAGGGTCTACCTTTTAATCTATGTCGGTAACACTAACTAGGACTAATATGTTTAGTCCTCTGAAAAAAAGATCCAGGATTAATACTTATGTTAGTCCCGAGTCCAATTCTATCCAAGACTAAAGCGCTGAATCGAAAGTATTTTCTCTACCAGTACACACACAGACATATATGAGGCTAACCAGGATAAATGTTAAGTTAACTAGCTCGTGCATACTTGCGCAGCAAATTTAATGGGATAGGATATGATGTGAATGAGAGATGGTGTTAGTGTTACGTCCATCCCTGCTAAAGAGCCATGCATGCTGGCAGAAAAATAAATGCGTGTTTGCCTGCTTTATATTTTGTGCACTCACACATGGTCAAAGGACCATCCTCTGATGCACTAGCAAGGTAGGTAGGATTTGGAGGGCCACCTGTCGTCTCGAGAACATACCTGGTACTTGAGCGTCTTGTGTTACCAAACAGTTAGAACATAAAATTGACGTGTCAAAAGTATACGACAAACAGTTAGAACACAAAATTGACGCGTCAAAAAGTATACAACAAACATATGAACGAATAGAGAGCATAATCATCCCTCCCTTGGATGTTCTATATGATTTCTTGGTTTTTTAACATAGTGAAATCTAGTTGTGACACTATTATCGATCCATTTTCATATTTAATCATCGATCTATTTTGATTTTTTATTTATTCTTCATATCTTACTATTACTAATTAGAGGCTCCAACGGAGCCTCCACGTTAATCCTCACTAGATGCGCTAGAAAAAAAAATATAAATACTCTAAATTCTCACGTTAATCGAAAACATCCGACCATCAAATCAATGTCTCTAGCCATTCATCACCATTGGATCTATTTTATTTTTAGAAAATTACCCACTTATGCCATTATAAATAAAAACATTTTTTAGGGTAAAAAATATTATTGACGGTTTGGAGAGATAATCTTGATAGGAAGTAGTACAAACATTTGCTGTTAGTTAATATAAAATATTGGAGGAGTCTTATTATTCACGTCACTTGGTAATACTTTATTAAAATATTATATCTGCAAATAACAACGTTCATAGTTAGTAAAATATTCCGTAATATAGCATAGATCTAACTAATTGAAAATAAAAACATAACACCCATGGTATCTCATGTGGTAATATCCGAGTCCGAACCCCTGGCGACGCGCAGCCGCCGGTGATAGCCATGGAGCTTCAATCAATCCACAAAAGTGGACATCTCAATCCTGTAGTGTGCTACGTTGGGCTTTCCTCCCAGTCACGTTATGTGCTTCTCCCTCCGATTAGTCTGTTTCTGGCAGCTCCTGTGTGATGGATTTGGATAGCCTAGGTGAGCTGCTTTGTTTCGTTGTTCTTTCGATTGCCTACTCGATTTCCTATTTGAGCTTGGGCATACATGTTTCATATATAAAGCTAACTGAATCTAGAAAACATGGCAAGACGGACGTCCTATCCTGTGTCAACCCATCAGTGGAGCTGCACGTATCGACGAGTTCACCTGTTTAGGTGGAGACCAACGATATTTGGGGAGTGTCGCTGGCACGACTTCTCACTACTAAAACTAGAAGACAACGTCTTCGGTGATCAACACTGCAACCTCTCATTGTACTGCACCGAGCGCGACGACTAAATTACCAGGCGCTATGTCAACGTTGCAACCGGCTTTGCCGCTGGTATGTCTCTGTGATGAACTCAATCCTTCGTGCAAAGTCTCCTGCCTTGATTTTGTTCGTTAGTCATTAGATCGGCTCGATGTTAATTAGAAACATGCGACCATCAAATCAAATGGCTAGCCATCTATAACCATTATCTATTTTATTTTCTAAAAAATTATCCACCTCTGCTAATGTAGACAAAAAAATGTTAGGAAAAAAAAACCTTGAGCCTACATGGAAAAAACTTGAACAGTAAGTACCATCACGTTTATGGTCGTTAATAATCTGTTATTAATAAAATCTAAATTTAAATATATTAATATTACTTACAAAATCTTAAGCAACCACGTTCCATACGGTTAAAAAGTAAACAATATCGACAGTCAGAATTAGTTAATGAATATTATATGAGCTGGATCTTATTAATCAAGTCACTTGGCAATAACTTATCAAAATATAATCTGAGTCCTAATTACGCTTAGTTGGTAATGAATTCTTAAATCCTTAAATAGTCCTCATGCATAAATTATTTTATACTCCCTCCGTTCCTCGGTCCCCAAATAAACTCATGTGTTTAAGTCCTGAACGAAGGAGTCAATTTTTAGGTACAATTGAGCATACGGGGAATAATATTAACATTTGTATGAATCTAATAATGACACTTATTGTTCATTGTGAATACCAATACATTTCTATATGTATGTGGTTAAATTTTAAAAGGTTTCACTCCTAAAAAAAATGAATTGTGTATTTATTTTAGGACAGAAGAAGTATGTTGCCTGCACCAAGTCCTCAGTTAGTTATTCCAAATCTGATAGAAGGTTAATATGTTAATAAAATATGAGGCAAATAAACAAGATTTTACAGTGTACTCGGACTGTTGTAATAAATATATAAATAAAGAGGAGGCGATTTTGGTGAACCACACACAAACTAAACTTAACTTTCAAAATTTACATATGACTTTATAAACTATAATTCAAAATAACCCATAAGTATGTATCCAAATTACTCATGTATGTCACTAAACTACTCTGTAAAAAATAAAAATTTTGATTATCCAAATTACTAACCTTTGCTACACTAAGAAAATAAATAAAAAAAACCTCTAAATTTATGTGTAAAATACTAATATAAGTTATTATGGGAAATAAATAAATAACCATTGTAGTTTATTATATGTCAGCTTAAATATTATGCCATATAGTAATATATTTTAAAAATAAATAAAAAGAACTCTAAATCGACATGTAGATAATAAGATAAGTTATTACTTAAAAAAGAAATTAATAACCATGTTATTTAAAAAATATATTATATATTGAATAAAACATTGCGTCAATACTTAATTATGTCATACAATAAATTTAACACCTTGATTGTCGTTGTCCAAGCTGTAATGACTTTTTACGCCATTATAGTAGCATAAAGTCTATAACTTTTGATTATCTAAATTATCTACCTTTGCTACAGCAAAAAAAATACCTCTAGATCTATGTGTAAATACAAATATAAGTCATTACGACAAATAAATGAATAAACATGGTCATTTTAAATAAGTTCATTATATGTTAGCTTAAATATTATGCCATATAGTATAATCTATGCTAAAAATAAATAAAAAGAACTCAAAATCTACATGTAGATAATAAGATAAGTTATTACGACAAATAAATTAATAACCATTTTTATTTTAAAAATTGTATTATATATTGAATTAAACATTATGTCAATTTTTTATTATATATGCCATACAATTAATACAACTCCTTGATTGTTGTCATCCAAGCTGTACTGACTTTTTAAGCCATTGTAGTTGCTAGAGTGTAACATAAAGTCTATAGTATTTCACAAAAATAGATATAGAACATCTCCAAGAGTATCTAAAATAGTTTCCCAATCTAGGAAATTTTACTGATATTTACAAAAACTTATCTCCAATAACTATCAAACCCACCTCCCAATGTTTTGGCACTCGGAAAAAAAGACCCCAACCCATGGATATATACGGCATGCACGCCTATCATCATGGCAATCTATACATGGCTCCTGATGCAAGAGAGACAGAAGGTACTATAATGGTTGGTGTGATTTAGAAATAATTTGGAATTCCTGATGATGTAAAATTACTTAATATCTTTAAGAAAGCAAAATTTTGGGAACTGTTAGAGGAAGTCAACAAATATACTCCTTATGTGTTTAGTCACTTGGAAAACTCATTAATTTACCAAGCAGTTTTTTTTTAAAATTAATGGAGACGCTCTTATACTAATGCACTGAAACCTCCAGCCAATTGGACATGCAATTTATAAATGTGAACCAACGTCTCACACAAATCTTAGAAAACACTATCACAAGCCATTTTTTTTTCAAATTAACCTAAAAATTCATCAGACAAATCAAAGGAAAACTACAATTTATGAAAACTCAAACATGTTATTAGTTTTTAATTAGTAAGTGAACTAACATTTTAATATTGTTATCCACATTGTTCAATTTATAAAGAGGGATATCCTACATGTTCATATACTCACATACTGCATAAAGTCAACTATATTCGGATACAAAACAAATGAAGGAAAACACCCAGCAAACATAGAATCAAACTAATGTTACACTATTAGTTGGGCATAACGATCTCTATCAATCATGCCAATGCTAAATCTATGCACATTTAACTCTAGATTTAAATAAAAGTTATTTAAATGACCTATTTTTAGTAGTTAATTTATATTAAACATGAATTTCTATATTGCTTAAGTAACTCAAGATAGCAAGTGCGGGAGCATGGGTTGATGAACTAGTATCTTTAATTTCAGTAGATCTAGGCCTTACAATATAGATACCCCTCGCCCTTTACTGATACTCCATGTTCTGGGCCCGAGATCCAATAATACGCCCTTGGTTTTGATAGAAGAAGTGAGAGAGAGAGAGAGAGAGAGAGAGAGAGAGAGAGAGAGAGAGAGATGTGAAGGTGAGAGAATGACACTTGAAACCCTAGCATTGTGTTTATTTACATGGGGTTGGCGTATCTATTTTCAGAGATGATCCTCTTATTACATGCCTCACCTATGCAAATGGATTTACTGAAACATAGTGGATTTAGAATGTCTTTGTAAATGGAGTGTCCGCCACCTTTGAAGTTGACACTATTTTAGAAGACATGGGCAATATTAGGCCGCCTCTGTAGTAAGTGAGATGTACTATATCTCTTCAAACTAATTCTGTAGTACTCTTTCCATTCCAAATTATAATATGTTTTGGCTTTCTAGATTCATAGCTTTTGTTACGTACTTAGATACATACAATGTTTAAATATATATTAAAAGCAATGTATATAGAAAAGTCAAAACATAATTTGGAATAGAGGGAGTAGTAGTCAAGCCCAACTAAATTCAAAAAAAGCTAGCTCATTATTATTGGCACAAGCAGCGCACAACAAATTATATGTTCCATTGCAACGCTTAGTCATGTTTGCTAGTCATAATTTTTAGGTATCGTTTCTTTCCAATTCAATGCTTATTTGAGTGTTGTTTGTATTATTGGAGATCAAATTGTTTAGAGGTGCCAGTGTGGCTGCAACATGAGCACAAACGTTGGCTGGACATCGATCAAATAAACTGCTTGACCAACGCAGGAATCGGGAGAACGGGGTAAACCTATACGACTGTGGTAGAGAAAATATAGTCGCTCGTGAATCAGGATCGGACTAACTGCGCTAGGCATTGAATTGACGCTGCGGTGATCCATGATATGATTATCGGTCTCTAGTACTCCATGGCCATGAATTTATAAAATTTGGTACTGTGGGGATCTCCCCACAGTCTTTTCCGTCAAAAAAAAAATATATATATACTATATATAGAACGCCGTCGTCGGACCATTCAACCTCAAGCCTCGGGGACGAGCGCAACAATATACACATCACGGCTGGGCATTCAATCATGTACGTAGACTGGGGCCAAGAAAGATGCATGCAGCGCGCCTGCACACACCCATTTAATCACCATAGCAAGCAGCTAGCTCCACTACACCCACAGACGACCGGTGATATATATTAATACACTGTATAACTGTAATATCAATGTATAATCATGCTTATAACCGTTCTAAAGAAACCCAATATATATGCACGAATTAAATTAAATTAGTTTTTTAGTTAAAACTGTGGAGTACTATAGCGTGATAAGTCACTGTCGGAGCATCACCAATTCTAGCTTTGAAGCTTACACTCGGTGTCCGAGCATCACTAATTCTAGCTTAGAAGTAGAGCTGGGACTTGGGCCGGGCCATTTGAGGGCGGGTCACGGCACGATCTTTTAGCACGACCTGAAGCACAGCATGGCACGAAAATTTTTGGGCCGTGCCGGCACGACACGAATATGAGGGCCGTGCCGTGCTTAGAATATCGGCACGGCGGGCTATATGGCCCGGCCCGTATTTTGGGCCGTGCTTGGGCCGGCACGGCACGAAAATGGTACGTATACACATCACAACTCTACAATACAGTTTCTTGATATTTACTGTACTACCTATCATCTAATTCTTAAATAGATTATAAAAATCATTTAACTTTTTATAAAAATTATACACACAAGATATATATTTATTTATATCATGAGCGGAAAAAGAAATTAAACAGAGATATTTTGAGGGCCGTGCTTGGGCCGGCACGACCCAAACGCGTGTCGACGTGCCTCGGGCCGTGCTTGGGCCGAGAAAAAAATTTACCGTGCCATATCGGCGCGGCACGACGTGCCTCGCGCGTGCCTAAAGGGGCACGACCTAAAGCGGCACGAAGCACGAGAGGGCCGGGCCGGGCCGGCACGGCACGGCCAAGTCCCATCTCTACTTAGAAGCTTACAATCACTGTCAGAGCATTACTAATTTTAGCTTTGAAGCTTATTAATTCATGCATATATTTGCATGCATGGTGAATGGTGGAGGAGATGCCTCAAGCTATAATTAATTCAACGATGGTCCTTGATCCTTCAAAGTAAAGTTGGAACGAAACACCCCACTAGCTAGTGGTTTGAATATTCCAACGAAATTATTGAAGGTTCAGTCTGTTGCCATGTATGTGGCCGGGCGGCGTTCTGTGTTCAGTTTTGGATATGTACGTAGTCGGTCCTTCAAGCAATGAATGAATAATGGACGACTTTAGCTAGCTGCGACCAGCCGGCCGGCAGCTCCTTTTCGCCCCTCAAAATTGATGCTTGCATTGCTAGCTAGCTTGTTCGTTCGACCAAAATTCACTAGTACGAGTATGTACTACAGTAGCCTTGCATGCATTGCCCTCGATCAGAGAGAGAGAGGTGCTAGGCGCGAACAACGACAAAGTTCATAAACAACGAAAGACTACTTTAGACCCTCCCCCCTCGAAGCGGGCGGCTCGGGGGCTCGGGGGGCCCGGCGCCGCTTCCCCCCTCCCCCGGCCTCCCCCCCCGCCGCCGCCGCCGCCATCATCGGTGGCGGCGGCGGCCAGCGGCGGTGGTCCCCTAAATCGGACCCCGCGCGGCAGCTCCGTTCCCTCCAACCCCCCACTTCTTCTCCCCCCCTTCCACTTCCCTCTCCTGGGCGGCCCTTGCGGCGAGCGGCGGCGTTCCCTCCGGTGGCGGTTGGCGGTGCTGGCGGATCCGGGCGGCCGGCCCCTGGATGCAGCGTCGCGGCCGGGCTCCTTCTCCAACGGCAACGGCGCCGGCCGGCGGTTCCGCCCCCTCCCACCGGTCGGTGGCACGGGGGGGTGGGGCGGCCTGGACTGGCTCCCCCCTCCCCCACCCCTCACGGTGATGGTCGCCGCCGGCCCTGTCCCCCGTGGCCCCTCCTGGGGTTGGTCCGGGCTCACCCGCCGCCCGTGTTCCCCCGGCGGGTCCCCGCCCCTCCCGTGTGGGGGCTGTGCGACCCGGGCGGTGGCCATCCCCCTCCCCCCCCGCTGCGGGCACAGGCCCGGCCCGCTCGGCTCCCCCCGCCGGGTGGGCGGCTTTGGCGGGTGGGGGGGCAGGCGGGTAGGGCCCCTTGGCGGGTGGGCCCCAGCTGCTTCGCCGAGGTTGCCCCGCTGTCATTGGGGCGGGACTCGGGGTCACTGGCGCCGCGGCGGCGTGCGGCGGCTTGGGAGGCGATTGCCATGAGCGTGCGCCGCCTCTCACACCGTGGTGGTGTGGGCGACCCCTGGCGCGCACCGCCATCGACGTCATGGTGGCGTGGATGGCGTCATCTCGCTCATCCCTTGCCACGACATGGACGCTTGGACCTCCGAAGCGAAAAGCTCAGCCGACGGTGGTCGGGCGGATGGCGGTGAAGCATTCGGCGCCACACCCTTCTTGAAGGCGTCATCTTCGAGGCCAACGTTCTCGCCAACGGTGCTGGATTCCCCGGCGAAAAGCCCCGCCTTAGTTCTCTAAGGCCGGGCGGCGATGGCGTCCTCCTCGTCACCCCCTTCGTGAAGGCGTTGCTGAAGAATCTATGTGCCCCGCGCTCCTCCACCTGCGTTGCTTTGGTCGTCTTGCTGTTCCTACTTGCGCTTCATGTTCCTCCTCACCTGGGTTTGTCTAGCTAGTGTTTGTTGTAGCCGTAGTCTTGGGGTTTGTTGCTTGGGCGGACGCTTTGCCGCTGGTGCTGCAGCTTGTCCTCCTCGCCCGTGGTCCGAAGGGTGTTGCCCCTTAGTGACTCGGAGGAGCTTTGAGTGGTCAGTGATGCTTTGCCACCGAGGAAGCATCTCCGGCGGTTGGTCGTTGAGGTCGCTGAGGTGGGGACGGATGCATGGCCGTCGTGTCTCTATTCCGGTGGATGCTTTGCCACCGAGGTGCTTTGCCACCGAGGACGCGTCTCCGGCGGGTTTGCCGTTGAGGTCGCTGAGGTGGGGACGGATACTTGGCCGTCGGGTGTTCAGGCGGATGCTTTGCCGCCATCTGTTTCGTCTGCGGCTCCTTCACTACTGGCTACCTAGGTGTTGTGATATGTTTTTGTATTAGGCACAGTTCTTGGGGTTGTTAGGTGGAGGGTGCCCCCCCTCTCATATTTCTTACTTCGTGTTTGTGTTGTGGACTTCGTTGGTAATCTATGGATTACTTGCGAATCCATTGTACCGGTGACTCTGCCGTTCTTTCGGCTCTTCTTCTTAATGAAATACACGTGAAGTCGTGTTCTCGAAAAAAATCAGAGAGAGAGAGAGAGAGAGAGAGAGAGAGACGACGACGACGACGACGACGACGACCATGCTCGCTCTCTGTGTACGCGTAGCCAATCATTCTATATGTGAGTAGCTAGGGCACAAGGAGGGATGGGACGGACTGCACTTGCACTTGCGGCTAAAGATATATTCAATGCTCTTGTTTATCTCTATCGATCGGTCATGGAAGAAGTAATCATGCATGAACATCTATCTATGCTGTTATGTCTATTTTGTAGGCCATCTGCTTATCTTTATGTCACTGATTGGTGAATCTTATCGCCTTCTCGATCAAGTCCGTTACAGAAGGTGGCAAAGTGCAGCAGCAGCAGCAGAACAAAAGGAGTTGGCCATATTTGAATTCCAAACCATGCATGACCGTCGCATGCAGTACTCCTAATAATGTTGTTGACTGTTTGTTTTGCTTTCCTGTATCGACTATTTTCTAATTATTTTACTTCATCAGCAAAAGGAATATGAATCCCTCAACTCCTTCCAATGGAATCTATCCAAAACCTTGACCATGAAATTGTCCAAGACTATTTAATTTTGTACCTTATTATTATTCAATTCATCCCTGAAAGGTGTGGGGAGGCTTCTTTTCAGACTTGGGCGCCATCGATCGAGTCTTTCTTTTTCCTTCTTGTTTTTTTTTCCCTTTTCTTTTCTTGCGACGAGACTTGCTGATCGAGCGAGAGTCAATGCTACGTACCCAAGTACCAAAAAGATGACTCAACGTTGTGTGCTGTCTTTTTTAGCTACACTAGCTGCCAACCTACTGCCACAAGACCATATATGCGACATGCGTTGCCAAAAGGATAACACTGCATCCTAACAAACTCTATATATATGCTTTCCTTTCTAGTACCACCCTATTTATATCACCCCATCACCCTGCAGGTTCACACCCTACCCCTTGTCACACACACCTCTTGTTTCCTTAGCAAGAAAGAGAACCTGATCCATACCTATAGCAAAGAGAGAGAGAGAGAGAGATGAGGAACCACCACAAGCTAGCTCCTACCCCTTCCTCATCCTCAAAGAACAACAACAAGGCCGAGCAGCCACACCTCTCGGGAGCTTACATTAGGAGCCTTGTGAAGCAGCTCAGCTCCTCATCTGCAGCAAGATCCAAAGACCACCACAGCACCATGGGCACCAAACCACATAGTAGCCAGACGCCACAAGAAGACGACCTCCTGCAGCAACAGGCCCAAACAGCACCACCACAGCAGCCGCCGCCACACAAGAAGCAGGTGAGGAGGAGGCTGCACACAAGCAGGCCGTACCAGGAGAGGCTACTCAACATGGCAGAGGCCAGGAGAGAGATTGTCACAGCTCTCAAGATCCATAGGGCCTCCATGAGACAAGCCAAAGAGCAGCAGCAGCAGCAGCAACAACAACAACTGATGCAGCTTCAGCTGCATGCACAGCGTCAACAAGAGGTTCATCTAGTGCAGGAGCAAAGCCATGCAGCAACTACTGGAGCTTCTGTGCCAAGCTACGCTTCCTACTCAGATTATTTGTACAACTCTCCATTTTCACAATTCACTGCTCCTACTCCTAGTAGCTATTCTTCATCCCCACTGATGATCACTTACGACGCACCAGTTGCGCCACCCATGGTCAATTCTGAGCATAGCTTAGATGATCAGTTGGTCCCTCTTCCTGCGCAGCCGCTAGGTCTAAACCTTAGCTTTCAGGGATTCAATAGTAGTTCTGTCGCTGGTGATGACACCAAGAACAGCAATTGTTCTTTTGATCCTCCATTTCTACTCCAACCATCACCAGCTTCCTCCTATTCAGTCTACTCCTCTCCGTCGGTGACGATGGCGAGCCACGACCTGTCCGCCGTCACTATGGAGAACACTTCACTGGCAGCAGATGCGTCGCTGCACCGAGTGCTCGATGATGAGGAGATGGCGGCGATCTACTCGATCGGGCAGCAGCACGACATTGAGTGGAGCGACACCATGAACCTGGTCACGTCAGCGTGGTGGAGCAAGCTCCTTGAGAGCATCGAAGACAAAGGCAACGGCACAGTTGTCGATCAGGAGGCCGGAGGAGCTGCCAACGTGACGGAGGATCCGTCGTTGGTAGACATGACCGATTGGGTTAGTGGTAGCCTTGGCCATGTGGCTACCCAAGAAAGCAACTCTGACTTCCCTGGGATACATTTGAATGACTACTACCATCAGGATGAAGATGTCCCCTTGGCCTTGCCCCGGTAAGTAATGAATAATATATATATAGTTGTATTATTTTCATCAAAAAAATATATAGTTGTATTATAAGTACTAGTCATCATCACTACTATGTATGCTTGTAAGTTGTGTTGTTGTAGAAGTTCGTAGTGAAACTGAGTTATCTTTAGAAAAAAAAAAAATCAGCAAGATTATATTTAGGATGTCATACATGTCTGGTACAGTGATCTATATTACAGTGAATCAAAATGGCCACTACAATATGAACTATGAAGTATTGTCTATAGTGCATCATATTTAATTTTTTCGCACAATAACTTTATCTAGTACTGAAAAAATATATATAATGCAAAATATTCCATGGAAATACAAACCAAATATTTATGGGAGGAGGCCATGCAAAGTTGTATGTGTGTTGGTATAATGATGAATGGATATATAGGGATACATGCTCGCATGTAATATGCAGTTGATTTATCTGATTATGAATATTTCTCTAAATTGCAGTGTGGACATTGGAGATATAGAAGGATGGGATACAGAATGGTTCTCTTGACCATAATTGATCTGTCATATATGGGAAGCAATTTATCGAAGTTTTGAGCAAAATTGCTCCCTCTTGACATGCTTTTGTTGTATCTCCAATAATAAATGTGCGCACTAGTAGTAATATATTGAAATGACAAATATTTGATCCCAAGGATTGTTTCTTGACAAATTAATGCACCGAGCGAGCACATCTCTTGATGGAATATCAGCATTTGATCAGCATTTGATTGTGAAACCATGTCATGTACTTAGTGTTATCTCTTCAAATCAATAGTTGTGTCATTTTCTTCACCTTGTTTTTATTGTCTCAAATTTTAAGTTTCTAATAAGGAATTTATGGATAATAAAAGTTAGTCACATCTACAATTTTAAGTAAAAACATCACTACAGAACAAGCTGCACACACTTGGTTCTAAACAGAATGCAATCGACTTTTTACTTCATTAATATATTAAATTCAGAACAATCAGTTGCATCTTAAGAACTTTCAATACACGTCACTGGTGTTTTTACATTAGAGATTCAATATTAGTGATAGTGATGTGTTTTTTCCACATCGCTGATGACTGTCTAGCTTTGTCCCTGATCTACTTTTCTGCCATAGTGGCATGTGGAATAGGATTAGAGAATAGTTTGATATATCCTTGCAAATGATAAATAATTGGAAGACCAATTTTTTTTTTTGTGTGGTCAAGCATCAACTATTCTTCAATGTTCTGTACGGTTACATAATTAAGTAGACATCCTTAACCATATCAATGTGGAGTGTGGCATGATGATCCAACCTTAGGTATGTTTTTCCTTCAATTAGCATTGGTGGCTCAGGCTTTATGTTTGCAAAAGTACCTAACCCACACCAGTTGAAGAAGGTTCAGTTGAAGGTGTAGTTTTTTGTTATGAGTTTCATATTTCTTAGATGTCTATTTTTAATATCGCAACTCATAAGCGATAATTTATATGTTGATAATTTATGCTGACACTAAGTGACTGGCTAATTTCCAAGGTCATATTCTAGCTACTGATAATAAAGATGTATATATAGACCATTGATAGCTTTCCACCCCCACCCACCAAACTAGAGGTAACTTGACATTGAACCTTAGATTGTTGTGGGCTTATAATATAAAGATGTAACACCTTGTGAACAGACAACGGTTATGCAAGCTAAACATGTTAATTGTGAGATGTGAAAGACAAACTTGTGTGATATGCAACAGAACTTAATGGTTGTGTAAACACATATACATAACATGCCTTCTGCAAGTGCTAATTGTGATAAATAAGATCTATAAGCTATGCCATCCAAGTCAAATTTGTGATGTTTTATGCATGTATGAGAATGACACATTTTGGTTAATATGAAATTAATTATATGTATTACTTTATGGTTACATGAACTTGTTTGCATTGGATTGTTAGTTGGTAGAAGTCACTATGCCATCAGATATATAGTCAAACAACAAAACTATTAATTCATAGATTTTCTGAACAACACTTGGCATTTCTCAACTTCACTCCAGACTTGGCTGCTATAGCTTTATATAATACCGATGCCTGCTATAGCTTTATATAATACCGATGCCACTTACACCAACTTATGTGAGTGATTGGCATAGGTTTGTAGCAACTTATGGTACATTGGTATGGCAGTTTTTACCACTCCAACATAGTCGTAGAAGATGGGTTATGGTGTTGGCTAAAGGGTTCCTCGTCATACATCAAGTAACAACTCTTCTAATGACGAAGATAAGTCAAATGATGTAATTCCTACACTTGAAGCTCCCACACTCTAAATTTGTTGGTTGCAATTCTAGAAACCTTGCCAGTTGGAATGGAAAGCTTGCTAAGAGTTTGATGGCTTGTTTACATGAGATACCATAACTGGCGTGTAGACTTAGAGATACAGTGTCCTTGATGAGACCTAATAACACATATAAGTGAATTAAGTATGTGGTCTTGCATCAAGATCCAAACATGTATGAAGGCTATCTGCGCATCAGCTCTTCTCACCCTCGGCATGAAACCTTAGCCAAGGACATAGTGCTAGCACATCGGTGCATGTCATTTCATCCATGAATGTTTGGAAATCATGGAGATGCATGAATGGATAGATCATGGGTTGCCACTGATCAAGGCCGTAAAGGTAGCAATAGCATGCATGATCTAATAGCTCGCACAACGTGTATAGCTGCACACACAACCCATGATCTAATAATAGCATGCCTTGTATGCAGGCAATATCAAATGCTTGCATTCTTGACTGGCTAGTAAAAAGGCATCAGCAACTCCTAAAATTAACATGTATGCTTTAAACTTACAAATTAAATCTTGCTGAAAAATGAAAATCTCTTGTGATAGATTTTTCATTTGTGAGGACACATAGTTGCCAACTGGAATATAATCTTTGCAGAATTTGAGAGGTGCACGAAACACTTTCTTGGGACCGAAAATAAAAGGAAGAGAAAATAAGATGCTCCTGATATTTCCATTGTCGTCAAACAACTCGACCAGTTTTGGCCGCAACATGCATTATTGTATATTTAGGATCTCGTCATCAAACAACTAGGGTTTGGCAGACTGCGCCATGCCTGTCTAGCTCTGGTGACTTGTCAATGCAAACACTGCTGTTGCTGTCGTCCCATGCCTACCCTAGCTAGCTGACGCTGTGCGCAGTGAGAGGCAGAGCAGCATGCATGCAATTGTGTTTCACTCCTGATATTACAGCACGCATGCTGTTTCAGGCTGGTTTTGGCTTTAAAGTACATAGAGCCTAGAGGGGAGCAGATGGTGGCAGACAAGTACAGAGATAGGGAGAGGGCAGGGCTCGAGGCATCATGCAGTGCAGTGCAGGCAGACGAATCTGCTGTACAGTAGACGGCTAGCATGCGTGATCAAAAATGCATGCACCTATGCAATGCAAGGTCTGTCAATCAATACGAGGTTCTGCTGGATCACCCTCTCATGATTTTGAATTAATTAATTGTGATTGCTTTGCATGATCAATTGCTGTTGTTTCACAAGTCACGAGAATGCAGGTTTTTCTTCGCAATGTGGAGGCAATCGCATGTCAGCCTTGCAACGTGGGGAGAAGTGTCATAGCTCCTCACCCAGCAACATCTCGTGCCAGCAAGCCCAGAAGGGGATCACGGCCCAAGCTCACCAGCAAGAGAGTGTCCGGCCCAGACTGGGTCTGTAATGCGTGTGTTCTGGCCTGCGAGTCGGACGGGTAGAAATAGAGGGTGGCAAGCCGAGTACGGCAAGCATTGTAAGAATCAACTCCGAACTTCCTTCCTACTGAATCCTTCCGGGGCGCGCCGCCGCCGGGTTCCCTTCCTCCCTTCCCTTCTTCTCCGGCTCCGTTCTAGGGTAGCTAACATATTTGATATCAGAGACGGTCCTTCCTCGGGTCCGATCTGGAGTTTCTCCCTTCCACTCATAGCTACTACACTCGCCTCCGTCGCTCGCAAGGAGCCATGGATCCCAATGTTCAAGCGGGTCTCGACGCGATCCTGCGTCGCCTCGACACGATTGACGCGAGGTGGGAGCAGCGGTTCGCCGATGTGGAGGCGGACCAACACCGCCTCGTCGCCGCATCGGGTTCCCGCTTCGATGCTCTGGAGGCACGGGAGTCCGCCTTCGAGGAGCGCGTCGACGCAGTCGAGAGCTTCTGCGCCGCCCAAACCTCCATCAACGTCGCTGCGGATGAGTGGGGGGCCTCCCTCGACCAGCGCGTCTCGGCAGTGGAGGCACGGGTGACGTACATCGAGAATACCCGCGTCTCGGAGATCCAGGATGAGCGCGACGAGCGCGTCGCCATGCTCGAAGGGGCGGTCGAGTTCGTCCGTACTGAGGTGGGGCGGCTCTCCAAGTACTGGGATCGCGCCGTCTTCGAGTCTCCGGCGAACCATCATGGCTTGATGCCGCCTCCGATGTCGGGGCCCCGGCGCACATCTGCCGGAACAAGGCCCGACTGGCCCGGTGGGCACGGCGTTCCTTCGACTCCACGGGATGGGGGCCATGGGGTCGTCACGACCATGGTCCCAGTCCCGGCCAATGGTATGAACATACCCCCTCCTGAGCCTCCTGATTTCCGTCACGCTGGGCCTGAATCGTATAATCCTGCACAAAATCCTTATTCCTCTGATTTTGGCCGCCTTCCCAATATGAAATTCCCTCAGTTTGACGGTGACAATCCCCAGCTGTGGATGTCCCGAGCTCAAGACTATTTTGATATGTATTCTGTGGGGGAGCGTTTGTGGGTCAAGGTAGCTCGAATGCATTGTGTAGGTGCTGCAGCTCGCTGGATTCAGTCTATAGAGTCACGCCTCCCATTCCTCACCTGGTCATCGTTCTGTGAGTTGATTCACGAACGATTCAGTCGCGACCAGCGAGAGCTCCTTGTGCGCCAGTTGTTCCACATCAAACAAACATCCACAGTCACTGATTATGTCGAACGCTTCGTTGAGCTCATCGATCAGCTATCTGCTTACACAGCTTCCACCGACCCACTCTACTATACCATGCGATTCATAGATGGCCTGCGTGATGATATCCGTTCTGTCGTTCTTGTTCATCGTCCGCCGAATTTGGATGCTGCGTGTACTTTGGCCCTTTTGCAGGACGAGGCGACGGACAATGGAAGGCGCCGCGAGTTCAAGAAATCGGACTCATCTCCATTTGGCAAGGGGGCAACTATCAAGGGAGCCATGCCTCTCCCTCCGGCTCCTCCTCGGCCTGCTGCACATGTTGATGAAGCCAAGGCGCCAGGAGCGGTGTCTGTTGATGAGCGACTCGCCAAGCTCCGCTCATCCCGCCGCGCCCGCGGTCTCTGCATCAAGTGTGCCGCCAAGTGGCACCCGGGGCATAAATGCTCTTCCGAGATTCATCTTCACGCCCTCCAGGAGGTCTTCGACATATGTTTTGAAGGTGATTCAGAGTTGGACAGTGAGAATCAACAGGACACTTCCACGTCAGCCGTAGCCGAACTCTTCTTGTTGCTGTCTGCTGCCGCAGTGTCTGGTGTGCCGGCTCCTCGCACTCTGCAGATGCATGGTCTCATGGGTGGCCATAAAATTCACATACTGCTGGACTCGGGAAGCAGCCACTCCTTTCTTAGTGCTGCAGTGGCAGCCAAGCTGACCAATGTTACAGTATTATCCAAGCCAGTCCAAGTTCAGGTAGCAGATGGTTCCCTTCTTCAGTGCTCTTCTGACATCAACGCAGCTGAGTGGTCTATTCAGGGATACTCCTTCCATTCAAACTTGAAAGTGCTTCCCATTGGTGGATTCGATTTGATAATCGGTATGGATTGGCTGGAAGCCTTTTCACCTATGAAAATTCATTGGCGTCAGAAGTGGCTCTCCTTTCCCTATGGGCAATCTCAGGCAATTCTGTATGGTGATACTGTTGATCACTCTTGTCAGATAGTGCAGCTCAGTCATCTCTCCACCTCTGAGGATGGTGTCGACAGTGGTCAGTCCAGATCAGTACACCCATTGGTACAGCCTCTCTTGGAGCAGTTTGCAGATCTCTTTGAAGCACCCACTTCTCTGCCTCCTCGTCGGGCTTGTGATCACACAATTCCCTTGCTCCCGGGAGCTCAACCAGTTGCTCAGCGTCAGTACCGCTACTCTCCAGCTCTTAAGTCTGAGATCGAAACCCAAGTGGCCGAAATGCTTCAGTCCGGGCTGATCCAACCAAGCACCAGCGCCTTCTCTTCTCTGGTTTTACTGGTCCGTAAGAAGGATGGTAATTAGCAGTTTTGTGTGGATTATCGGCTTCTCAACAGCCTCACAGTCAAGTCGAAGTTTCCAATTCCTGTAATCGATGAGCTTCTCGATGAGCTGGCTGACGCCCAGTGGTTTTCCACTCTCGATTTACGAGCTGGCTTCAATCAGATTCGGTTGGCACCTGGAGAAGAGCATAAAACTACCTTTCAGACACATTGGGGTCAATTTGAGTTCACAGTTATGTCGTTCGGCCTTACCGGTGCGCCCAACACGTTCCAAGGTGCCATGAACGTCACTCTTCGGCCTCTTCTACGTCGTTGCGTTCTGGTATTCTTCGACGACATCCTCGTGTATAGCAGGACCTTAACTGAGCACTTGGAACACCTTCGGCAAGTGTTTGAGTTACTCTGAGATGGTCAGTGGCAGCTGAAACTTTCTAAGTGCCACTTCGCCCAGCAAAGCATTTCTTATTTGGGCCATGTCGTGGGAGTTGATGGAGTATCCACTGATCTGGAGAAAATTGAAGCAATTCGCTGCTGGCCGACACCTGCAAACGTCAAGGAACTTCGCAGTTTCCTCGGTCTGTCTGGCTATTACCGCAAATTTGTGAAGAATTATGCCATACTTGCTCGACCCCTCTCTGACTTGCTAAAAAAAGGAGCTCTCTTCGTCTGGACAACCCCTCACTCTGAGGCGTTCGAAGCCATTAAGCAGTCATTGATCTCAGCTCCGGTCCTGGCTCTTCCCAACTTCCACAAACAGTTCCAGATCCACACTGATGCAAGTGACAAATGTGTGGGAGCAGTTCTCATGCAAGATGGGCACCCCTTGGCATTCATTAGCAAGGCCTTGGGTCCACGAACTTTGGGACTGTCCACTTATGAGCGTGAATACTTGGCTGTCTTGATCGCAGTTGAGCAGTGGCGTTCCTACTTACAGCATGCTGAGTTTCTTATCGTCACTGATCACCGCAGCCTAGAGCACTTGTCTGATCAGCGACTCCATACGCCCTGGCAGCAAAAGCTTTATACCAAGCTCATCGGCCTCCAATACAAGATAGTTTACCGCCCTGGATCATCTAACCAGGCGGCTGACACGCTGTCCCGGCATCCAGCACCGCCTGCAATTGCATATGCCTTATCGGCCCCTTCACCTTCATGGATGGCCGAGGTTGCAGCTGGTTACCTGCTGGACCCATTCTCTTCGCAGCTGTTACAGCAGTTAGCTTCAGCTCCAGACAGTCATCCTCTGTATACCCTCAATGGTGGTATTATCCACATGCAAGGACGTGTTTGGATTGGTCAAAACCTCCCGCTACAGCAGCGTCTGCTCAGTGCTCTCCATGACTCTGCCGTGGGCGGTCATTCTGGCTTCCCTGTCACATACAGCAAGATCAAGAAACTATTCGCCTGGAACGGTATGAAAGCTGATGTTCGTTCCTTTGTCCAGAACTGTTCCATTTGTGCCCAGGCCAAGCCGGATAGAGCCAAGTACCCGGGTCTGCTCGCCCCTCTTCTCGTTCCTTCCGAGTCATGGCAAGTCATCTCGATGGATTTTATTGAAGGCCTTCCTAAGTCGGGGTCAGCTAATTGTTTTGCTGGTGGTGGTTGACAAATTCAGCAAGTTTGCACACTTTATACCGCTCCTCCACCCTTTCTCAGCTGCTCAGGTTGCTAAACTCTTCTTGGATCATGTCTATCGGCTCCACGGTATGCCTTCCTATATCATCTCTGACCGAGATCGGATCTTCACGAGCAATTTGTGGAAGGAGCTATTCAAGCTGGCTAACACTACTCTCTGTATGAGCTCCGCGTACCATCCACAGTCCGACGGACAAACTGAACGTGTCAACCAGTGTGTGGAAACTTATCTGCGATGCTTTGTCCATTCTTGCCCACGCCGATGGCTGCATTGGATACCTCTTGCTGAGTTTTGGTACAACTCAAGCCTCCATTCGTCGCTTGGTCGTTCACCATTTGAGGTACTCTATGGACATCCCCCATGTTTCTTTGGTCTATCTCCTGATCAATCTGTGGTGGTACCGGAATTGGACTCTTGGCTGTCTGAACGCGAGGTGATGATAGCTGCTGTGCGCCAAAGATCTTCTTCGGCTCAACAAATAAGCATGAAGATTCAAGTGGACAAACACAGTCCGAGCGCTCTTTTTCTTTGTTGGTGAATCTGTCTACTTGAAACTACAGCCGTATGTCCAAGCTTCTCTGGCACCTCGTTCCCACAACAAGCTATGCTTCAAGTATTTCGGTCCCTACAAAATTCTTGAGAAGATTGGCTCCGTTGCTTATAAATTGGAGCTTCCAGCAGGATCTCTGGTGCATCCTGTCTTCCATGTCTCTTTGCTCAAACCGGCTGTCAAGTCACCTCACCAGGTATCTCCTCAATTGCCGAGATTTCGATGCTCTACAAGTGCCTGAACAGATTCTCTAGCGCCGGCTTCAACCTCGTGGCTCGGACTCCGTGCACCAAGTCTTTGGTCAAGTGGTCGGGTATTCCTTCGGACACTGCAACCCGGGAAGATGCAGCTCACCTCCGCTCTCTTTTCATTTGCACCGGCCGGGGACATGCTTTGGATCCCAAGGGGAGGGAAGTGTCATAGCTCCTCACCCAAAGAACATCTCGTGCCAGGCAAGCCCGAGAAGGGGATCACGGCCCAAGCTCACCCGGCAAGAGAGTGTCCGGCCCCGGGCTGGGTCATAATGCATGTGTTCGGCCTGCGAGTCGGACGGGTAGAAATAGAGGGTGGCAAGCCGAGTACGGCAAGCATTGTAAGAATCAACTCTGAACTTCCTTCCTACTGAATCCTTCCTGGCGCGCCGCCGGGTTCCCTTCCTCCCTTCCCTTCTTCTCCTGGCTCCGTTCTATCTTCTCCGGCTCCGTTCTAGGGTAGCTAACAAGAAGCCTGACGAAGGCTTGAGTTGCTCGCTCCATGCTTTTAAATTCTTCTGTCAAGAATTGGTCAATGTTTCCGTCAAAAAAAGAATTGGTCAATGTTTTTTTTAAAAAAAAACAAATCAACTCTTTACCTCACCAAAGTTTTGAGGTTGTCTTAAGTCAAATATTTTAAACTTTAACTACAAATAGTCCTTTTGGATTGAGTTTGAAAATATGAAAGTGATGCAAGTAGATTTATCTTCAAATATAGTTTTATAAAAGTATATATTGACTATGTCTATAATTATTTTATAGTAAAAAGTAGTAGTCAAAGTTGTTTTTGGGACCGTGTTAATATCTAAAATGACATCCTTTAGAAACACATAGAAAGTAGCAGTTAAGAGGTATGCAATCCTCACTGGACACTAGCCTAAACCTAAAACAAGCACTAATATGGCCTCTAACTAGACTAAACACTATTCCTAGCATTTTGGCTATCGTCTAATCTTCACTTGAGTACATATATGGTGGTTAGAGCGCAAATTTTTGAGCCTCGACGCAACTACGACTTTCCTCGACTCCAACTCACACAAAATTGACTAGCTAAAGGGGTATCTATTGCCCCAAACCCATGAGATAGACGTTCACAAAAAATGTCAAAAGTGCTCAAATGGTAACATGTCAAATGCACATGTCGGACTGTCTACATGTGAGCACTAGACAACCCAACCTGTGTATTTGTATAGTGCACAGTGCACATCTTCAACAAGTAGTACGGAATGCTGATGTCATTTAAAGATTCTCTGATTCTCACATATTCACATCCATTGGACCACCAGAACCATTGCTAAGAGAGGAGGAATTAAAATTTTATCAGTGTGCCAAGGTCAAGGATATTTTATATGGAGATAATAATACCAAATATTTCCAAATGATTGTCAATGGTAAGCATATAAAAAAGAGGATTTTCTCTCCAGATGATGTCAATGGAAAAATTGAGAGGCAGGCAAACCTAAAGGAATATATTATGAACTTCTATAAAGAATCTTTTTAGTGAACCTGAAGAGAGCCCTTTTATTCTGGAGGATCGGACAGAGGATATTACTCAGGTGGCTGAGTCTGAAAATGATGTTTTGACTATCCCTTTCATGAAGGAGGAGGAGGTCAAGATTGCAATTTTCGACATGGAACATAATAAGGCACCAAGTCCCAATGGCTTTCCTGCTGAATTCTATCAGAAATTCTGGGAAACCATAAAGGGAGACCTTATGCAAATGATCCATGATCTTCATAGAGGAGAACTACCAATTTTTAGTCTTAACTTTGAGGTGATTACTTTACTACCAAAAGTCCAAGAGGCAAATGTCATCCAGCAATATAGACCTATTTGTTTACTTAACGCGAGCTTCAAGATTTTTATGGAAGTGGCAACAATGAGAATTAATCTAATTGCTCACAAAGTTATTAGTCCTACTCAAACAGCATTTATGCATGGACGAAATATCCTAGAAGGGGTCGTCATACTGCATGAAATAGTCCATGAGCTACATCGCAAGAAAATGAATGGGGTAATCCTTAAGATCGATTTTGAAAAGGTGTATGACAAAGTAAAATGGCCTTTGCTTTTTACAATCCTTGCGAATGAAAGGTCTTTCGTCCAAGTGGATATCTTGGACTAAATCCTTTATCTCGGGGGGTAGTATTGTTGTCAATGTTAATGATGAAATTGGTCATTTCTTTCAAACTAGGAAGAGATTCCGACAGGGAGATCCTTTATCACCAATTTTGTTTAACATTGTTGCAGATATGCTTGCCATACTTATTAATAGAGCAAAAGAGGTGGGCCAGTTTGATAGCATTATATCTCACCTGGTGGATGGTGGACTTTCAATTCTATAGTATGCAGACGATGCAGTTTTACTTCTAGATCATGATTTAGACAAAGCAAAAAATCTTAAATTTTTTGCTATGTGCGTTTGAGCAGCTCTCTATACTAAAGATTAACTTCCACAAGAGTGAAATCTTACTGTTTCGGGGATGCTTTGAAGGAGTTAGGCTTTGGATTATGTGGACTTTTTTGGTTGCAAATCTGGAGAATTCCCAATTAAATATCTAGGCATCCCGATACATTATAGAAAGTTAAGAAATCTGACTGGAGAATGGTAGAGGAACGTTTTGAGAGAAGAGTCGGTATTTGGAAACGCAAACATCTATCAATTGGGGTCGATTGACATTGATTAATTCTGTCTTGAGCAGTCTCCCAATGTACATGATGTTATTTTTTGCAATTCCAAAGGGATTTTATAAGAAACTGGTTTATTTTAGATCCAGATTTTATTGGCAAGGTGATGAACTTAAAAAAATAGATTCACGAAGTGGTCTATTCTTTGCCAACCAAAAGAAAAGAATGGTTTAGGAATAACTGATTTAAATCTTAAGAACATTGCTTTGCAGAGTAAATGGCTTTTCAAACTCTTAAAGACAGATAGTACTTGGCAGCAATTACTACTTAAACAAATATCTAGGTTCTAAACCTTTAGTGCAAATGGAACGTAAACAAGGGGATTCACATTTTTGGGCTAGATTGCTGAAGGTGAAATATAATTTTCTTTGCTTTAGATCTTTTATTATTAAGGATGGATCGTAGGTCAGATTTTAAGGAGACAAATGGCTAAGCAATGATAGTTTGATGAACTAGTATCCTGGTTTATACAACATTGTTAGGCCAAAATTTATCACAATTTTAGAAGCACTAAGTTCCTATCCACCAATTTTTTCTTGAGACGAGATCTAATAGGTCCTAAATTGGTGGACTGGAATCATATGTTAGCAGGCCTAGCTAATATTTCATTGTTACAAGGTCATGATGAATTTTACCGTCTTTGCATCTGAATGGGCAATTCTCGGTGAAATCGTATTATAAAGCATTGATACAAACCCTAATTCCTAATTTCAATAAACGTTTACGGAAACTAAAAGGACATCTTAAGTTAAAGATTTGGTAATGACTTGTTTCCAGCCGGCCGTGCCCTTGCCCTGTCGCACGGCACACCAACTCCTCACCACACGCACACGGCCCATACACGCACACTCGTCGTCCTCAACCTTTCATTCCCCATCTCTCTCTCTCGCTCCTCTCTCCCGGCGACGATGAGCTTCTCCCCGGTGACCTCCTCCTCACGCTTGCGCTCCACCGCCTCCCCATGCATGCGCCGAGCTCCTCCCCGCCCCCATCCTTGTCGGCCATGGCGGATCCGCCGAGATTGAGGACCGCCCCCACCCTACGCCAGATGTTCGTCGGGCCCTCAGCCGCTCGCCGGCGACGAGCACCCACCAGGTTTGTCCACCCCTCCCTTCCTTCCTTCCCCTTCCTGGTGTGCAAAACCGAGCTCTCCAACCCTAACGTAAGCTATTTGCTATCGGCCTCAGATTTGAGCCTCTGCTAGGCCACTGGACGGGCCGTCCCCATCCTCCAGCACAGCTTCGGCGTGGCCAGGCTGCTAGCGCCCATACCCCTGCCCAAGTATCCAGTGCCCGATGGCCGCGCGTCGCTGCTCAAGTGCCCTGCATCTGCTCCCGCTGCTTTTGCCTCTGCTACGTGCCGACTGCTGCTCTGCATCTGGTGAGTAATTGGTGACTGTGGATATGTGAACGAATTTGTGATTTAGGAATTTAGCGTATGAATGCCACGCAGAAGAGTTTCTGGTATCCTATAGGCATTGAGCATATGAATATGTGAATGAATTTGTGATTTAGGCATTTAGCAGCAACCAATCCCATCTAGCACCAACCAGCTGCCAAACTGCTGCATTAGGAAAAGTGATCGATCCGCAAGAGGCCTAAACTGAAATGGAGTGGGCTTAGTGCTGAATTTCAGAGATAATTCCAGGCATGACCGATCGACCAAAAGGCACCACCCGCCGCCATGTGGTGTGCCAGCGTTGACGAGCAGCTATGCGTGCAAACAGTTAGACATCTCACTAGAATATTTGTTGCTTGATATAGGATAGTTGCTTGCTTGCTGCTTGGCTGCTTAATAGTTTATTTTGATTGGTGTAGAAAGTAGTGAGGCGTAGCATCTATCATTCAAGTGCCTGGAATATTTGTTCGTTTGGGCACCTGTGGCCTATGGGTAGCAGTTGTAGTTGTCTTTTGTGAATCTAGCATTTTGCATTTTTCTTATCTGAGCAAGCGACTGAAACCTGGCACTGACCTGGGCTTACAAGTTTTTTTGTGACCTTGAAATGAAGATGCCAAAATAGTACATATTAATTATGCAATCTTTTGCATATTGCTCAAAATTATTTGACATGTGTTTTCTTATATGCTTTGTGAACCAACGGCGATGGTTCAGTAAAAATAAATTGATAGCAAGCAAATTGGTCTTTTGTTTCTCATCATGGGTTTAGCAAGCACCTTAGTCTGTACCCCTGTTGCTTTTTTAGTCTTCTCTCTTTGTGTAACTTTAACTTTGTTTCTCTGTAATTTTGACTATCTGCAGCTACTGAAATGAAAAGGCAAAGCACCTACTGTTTATGCTAGTACATAAATAAATTGACAGTAGTAATGGACCTTACATTCCGTGGCTTATAATATGAAACTTTAGTGTTTGTGCTATAAACCTTGCCATACCTGGCATTGCATTGATGTGGGCAACTAAAGAGTAAGTTCAGATATGCTGCTATGATGCGGCGGGTTTTCCATTTTTTGCTGGAATTATTTCTAGGTTAGATTTTACATTAAATTGCCTTTCATATGTTCTTCCTAAGGGTGCACAATTACAGAGCTATGGATTTGTGTAGCAAAAAATGTGCTTTGCATTCATAAGGTCCTACTGCAACTCAGTTTCTCTAGCAGCAGCTCAATATTAGTTGATCATAGGTACAACAGAGGTGTCCAGCTCGAGATTGTTCCTCAGTTTTGCATAGGTAAGCAATATAGGTGTCTTGACCTTTTCATTTTCAGTTTGGCTAGTAGCAGTAGCTTCTTGGTGTAAGCATCAAACCAAGCTCATGGACTAAAGTAAAGTTCAGTGAACATCTTGAGTTTTAGAAGTGTTATTTTCAGTGAATAGTGAAGTCACTTCCAGCATCAAACTATTAACCAAGCTGATGAGATTTTAATCACACTATTAACCATTTTCCTTTTTGCCTTGTAATCACTTCTAGCATGTTGCTTATATGTATGCTTTTAGCTTCTGTTCTTTTGGAAGTTTTTAGTGCTCTGTCAGTAGCTATCCCTGAAAGTTGTTCCATTCTATTCTGCTCCAATGGGGACGTTGATTCTCCATTTGTTTGGGGTTCTCCCACATTTGGAGTAGTGCCTAGTGACTGTTGATCGTTGATTCTTGAATTGGCTGTGGTGTTAGGTTTTATGTAGGTGTCAATAATCAGCATTTAGAGCAACCAAACGTACATGTGCATTGACTAGTTACTGAACTTCATTGGGAATAAGCAACTAAATGTATTCTAACTAGGCAATATTATGGGAAGATCAAGGCAAAACAATTCAAATCATTAGGCAATTTTTATATCATTCAGATTTTAGCAAGTGGTCTCTCTCGCACGAGGTGTGCTGCCAGTCCATCCATCTTAGGTTCCTTTGAAGTGAGATCTTCAGTGAATTTGTCTCACCATTAGCAGCCATGTGACTCCTACCTTTCTTTCCAGAGTCGTTCTATTAGTTTATGGTTTAGATATCTAAGGTTATGGGTTGCAGATGAACACAAACACCATACTTGCTTTTTCAGAATATATAAATTGCCCATTTAAGAAGACATCGTTGCCTAGTGAGTGGCACTTAAATTGCCTAAGAAAATGCAATCCACTGCAACATTACTAGTAGTAAACCTGGTCATCACCAATAAAGGCTCTAGGAACATCCCCCACTTTTTAAGTACTTTTTAGTTGCTACATCTTGCTATTGCACATGTATTTTTAAACAGTTTGATGTACTGTTTACATGTATTTTTTTACATGAATAGTTGTCTGTGCTGAGCTTCAGCAATCGAAGATCAGTGGTATGCCCCTAGGCTTTATCAATTGAGCAAGGTCATTCCTATGCAGTCTATTTCATTCCAATTCAGAATGGATAATCATTGTCCTCGGCACCTCCTCCTTTGATAGATGTCGGGCAAAGCTAAGGCAGGCGGAGCCACGTTCTGGGTGGAGCTGTGGCTACAAGCGGTGGGTTGATCTTTGCCAACGAGCATCAACATCCATGGTCCAGCGAAAAGGCCGATGATAGCAGGCGAAGGTGAGCAATCCATGTGACCTGTTTTGTCTAGCAGTACCACCTGCAGTTGCTCTAGGTTAGTCCATCGACTGCCACTTCTGAAAAAGTAGCATTGGGGTGCTGTTCTACTAGAGGAAAGCATTGGTCAAGAACAGTAGCAGCAGCAGCACGTCATCCTACTTCGCCTTTGAGCAAGGCATTCATCTAGTGAACATGAATGCATATATTTCTATAGCTTTTTGTGATCACGATACTAATGGCCCATGTTTACAATTAGGAAATATTCTTCTATGAATTATGCAATAGTATGATTTAATATAGGTAATAATATGATTTAATATAGACAATGTTTAATACAGGCACTAATCTTCTATAAATTAGAGCTTGACTTTGTGCCTATGTGTGAAGTAGCAAGCTGCAAGCACCTTGAATTCGATGTATCCATTAAAGCTTATGCTAAAGGACTAACATCTGGTGGTACCTCTTGTTTTATTACTATAGACACCCATTGCTTCTTATGCCTGAGCTATATTGATCTTCATTTCTAGGTTATCTCACTATTATTGCTTTATCAACCACACAATTTTGCCTAATTTATAACAATATTATTGCTTAATTCCTAACACTATTTTGCCTAACAGATGAAATAAAGCTAAGAAGGCAAATGGGTGGGAAGCGCCAATGCCACTGCCGCTCCTGTAGCTGCTGCTGTTATACTGGCTGTGTCCATCCCCCTTCCTCGACATGCGCTCTGGTGAGTAGCACAAACCTAGATGCAATTTCCATATTATTGCTCTGTCAGTCTCGATGCAATTTGATTATTTTAATTGGAGCATAGATGTCAACATAGATGTGGTTGGCTATTGAATTTCTCAATTATTCCTGATTGGTTGTTTTGCTAAAATATACTACTAACGTTGTCAATAGTTATAAAATTAGGCTCACAGCAGTAAATACTAATTGTTTTATTAGTTTCCTAGTTATCTGGGGCTGTGGATTGCAAATAAACAGACACTATTAAATTCTTGCTTTCTCAGAATACATAATCTGCCTACTTAAGAAGACATTCTTGCCTAATGAATGACAGTTAAATTGCCTATTTCTTTCTACCGGGTTAGTTGTCTGTTTGTGTTAGGCTTTTATCAATTTGAAATCCGTGGTATGCTCCTTGGCTTTATCAATTGAATAAGATCATTCATGTGCAGTTTGTGTTGGCTTCCAATTGTTCGGAATGGTTAATCAGCGTCCTCTATGGCTGCTCCTTGCCAGATGCTAGGGCAAAACCAAGGTGGGCAGAGCCATGTTCCAATTGGAGCTGCGGTTGCAAGCGTTGGGGCTATGTGTTTTTTCTTTGTGCATACTTGCCTGATGATACCTAATGAAGGTGGAGATATTTGTGCAATAGCATGACATTTAACTGTAAGGAATTGTAGATTAGTTTGATCCGTTGACACTTTTGTACAAATGGCCGCCCCAAGTATATATTTTTCAAATTTGTATGCATGGTTAAGCAATTTCTTTTGGCTTTTCTTTTCAATGTGTGTATATTACCAATGAATTTGCCTATTAGTGTAACAGTGTTCAGAGCCTAGCAACTTAATTCACCTTTTTATTAAGCGCGAGGGCGTACGAAGCTTCAACAGACGAACCTCAAAGTGTACAACATATGTTTGGTGGCTGTCTAAATAAAGTTGCAAAACATCTAAGATCAATAATTCTGCTAGGGGCAGCGGTGACTTGTTGGTCTATTTGGTGACATAGGAATGATTTTGTTTTTAAAAAGAAAAAACTTAATTCTTCTTTACAGGTTATCTATGGAATCTCCCACAGACTTCGTTCATAGGCTATTCTTCAGAAGCTAGAGTTCCAGGATATAGTTATGGCAGCTTCACAACAATTGGAGCAGGTGATCGAAGGATATCTTTACCCGGGCATATGGGCGGCGATCCAGTCTTAGGATCTAATGTCACTAGAATATGCTCAGGTTTTTATTCATTAGTTGTGTGCCTATCCTTTAGGTAGAGGTTGGAAGCTTTTTGTTCCAAAGCCGTGTATCAACTCGATATACTGCTCTTAGAATGCAATAAAATCTTTCTTTTCAAAAAAAAAAAAGATCTCCAAATATCCAAAGAAATTATTTTCACCAATCCACATAGCGATGGTGCTATATTTTTTGCAATTTTATAGTTATGAGGATTATTTTAGTAATTTTTATACGAAAATTATTAAAGATATTGAATAGGATGATGGGATGTGGTTGAACTTTCTTTGTCTATGCACCGTATGTTAGGTTTAGCTAGCATCGGCACATGTATAGGTACGGTTAGCATGGTGCATCACATACCATTGTAAATTGTGGCAAAAAAATGTTGTTCATGTTTCCATGTTTTTTTTTTTTTTTGAATTATGATAAATTTCTCTATTTCAATTAAATAAACTATTTCCCCTTCATCATACCAAGTAAAAACTTAAATTATCTTCGCTCCTTGAATCAGCCGAAACTATTTTCAATATGATATTGTATTTGGTGAAAATTAAGGCTTTTAGTTTTCTAAAATTATATAATGTGTATTCTTCATATCTACAAATAGCCCAAAAGTGATTTTCACTAATTCAAATAGTGATGGAAGGATGGTGCTATACTGTTGTAATTTTACAATAATCACGAGGGATGATTTCAGTTATTTTCATATAAACTTTATGAAAACATCAAGAAAAAAAAGCTCGCCTTATAGTTCTCAGTGGCATTCCTTGAAAGACGAAAGTGCTTTTGCAGCATCCCGAATTCTAAGTCATGTGTATCCAACCTAACACTCCGTCCATTTCAAATTGTAAGTCATTCTAACTTTTCTATATGCATGCATATACTTTTGTAATTTTAAAATCATGGGAAATCATTTCAATAAGTTTCATATGAACTTTATAAAAATACTAACAAAAAACTTCGCCTTAGAGTTTTCAGTGGCATTCCCTTCACGCCTTTCTCAAATACGGAAGCGCTTTTTCGCTATAGCCCCATAATACAATCGGAATTATCTAATGTGTCGCCAACCTAATACCCCCCTCCCCCCCTTTCATACTGTAAGTCATTCTAGACACATAGTTTTTTCTTTATTTATATTTATATACTTTTATAAAGCTAAAGCTCACTAGCTATTTATCTCAACATGCAAGCTGTCCATCTCATCAATCTATTATCATATGCATTTATAGTAAACCAAATCTGCAATTATAATCGACATATCAGCATGACACATCATCCATTAATATGCATTCAGTTGTGCACATCAACATGTCATGTCATCCATTAACATTACTTATTGTATAATAAGTAATTTTATTTAAATCATCAGCAATTTCTGCAGCAACGCATAGAGTATTTCTAGTATTTAGATATGTAGCAAAAGCTATTTATCTAAGACAACTAGAACAACTTACAATTTAGAACAGAGAAAATAGTTTTTTACAAGCTAGCACCATTTTGCGTTCGCAGCTCATTGGTTGAGCTACATATCTGATGCATGTATACTCGTCCAAACCAATAATAAATTAATTAAGGTTTCTGAATTTGGGGAATAAAGCATGGACCAACCAAAATGATCCAACGGCCACTAGCTAGCGGCGTGATGGTTTCTGAGGCTGCAGCATCACAAGTTCACAGCGGTCATTTGTGAGCAGCAGTGTGCCGGCGGCCGCTAGTCGATGCCATGCATGATGATTGGTGCCGATTGAGTGGCAATGCTGTGGCTCAAATTGGGGCACGAATCTATGACACGAGCCCGAGACGAAGCCGCGGCGTGGGCCGGCAGCAGCGCACTAGGCACCTGCTCAAAAAAGTTAAACTTGTCAGGCTTCAGCTCTGTTCTTCAGTTTCAGCTACAATAATACCGCATCATTCACCGACTGCTCCTATGCCGCCATGCTTGAACTTGTCCACAATTTTTATCTTGGTCTTGGTAATTGTAAATTACGCACTCAATTTTCTAGATTTGTCATAAGTGAGATGCGGTAGCAGAGATTGAACCTGGATGGTACACTGGCACAAGTTTAGGTTGCTAATTATTATACAAGATGATAACTTAGGACAAATTTTAGAAGCTAAGTTTGCTATTTACAAAATATACCAAGATTAAGATAAGAACTCGGTTTCAAAAAAGAAAAAAGAAAATAAGATACGAACTCAAGAGTCAAGACAAGTTTAATGACCAGCAGTGAAATTTACGCCTTGCTGAATTATGTTGGATAGTTAAACAACTGAAATCAAAAGAGTAACTTCTCACTCCTTCAAAAATCAGATTCAAAGGCCCTTCTTTTGCGAGACCTAGTTACAGAGACGTTCATATACACGAGCGTGCTCACCCCTATGAACGCACGCACGCACTCCCTATCCATATGAGCATCTTCGAATAATTGAGCTAGACCAGCAAATCTCGAGATTGACGAAGTCACCACAGGTATCTCACTGTCAACGAGCACATCCCCTACCACTGAAAGAATAACACTGTTAAATTCTGGAATAAATCCAGAAAAATACGAGCACCCGTGTCAAGTCTAGGACTTAAACCCAGATGGGCAGGTTCCACCACAAGGAACCCAACCAGCTAAAGCTATACTTAGTTCACGGATATCTATGTGTTAGGCCATATGGACCTCTAGGAATGATGTCATCTTCAGATTTCTCAAGCATTGAGTGGGATCTTGTAAAGCTACCTTTAGAGAAGAATTACCACAAGTTAAGCTTAGAGCTAAAAGCAGGTTTCAACCTGTTTGAGCAATGGGTAGACAGCTTTGTGTAATTTTCATGATTTTCTCTCATTTTTTGTTTCCTGATTTGGGAATATGTCTCATTGTACATTTCTTTCAAAATATAATAGAAGTGCAGTAGCGCCCCCCGCCCCACCCCCCCACCAACCACCACCACCACCACACACACAAAGGGAAAAAAAACATCACGTCACAGGGGATTGCGGCAACTACCAATGCATAACATAGTGTAGAAACCACAGCAGCAGAAGACGTCAACACGAAAAAAAAAAAAAAAAAAAAAAAAAAAAAACTCACGTCACAGGGGATTGCGGCAACTACCAATGCATCAATAGTGTAGAACCACAGCAGCAGCGTGGCCTGCAGCAGAAGACGTCAACTAGCAGAAAGTAACATTTAAAAAAAAAGAAAGAAGGAAAAAAAAAAAAAAAAACTAGCAGAAAGTAAAGAACTAGGCAGTCTTTGACGAATCTGTATGCCACGCACTGTATCTGTCGGGCAACACCAAAAAACCGGGCCCCAATTAAGTTCCTCCTATATAGGATACATACAATTTGCATATGAAACAAAATAGATCGCGCCAAAAGGGTACATGGGGGGCATCTGAATGGATGCTCTTCCCGCTCAACATAAATTTTGATTTGCTATTACAATTGAACCCAATTGCTATCTTTAGTAGGTTGTATGGCAATATATAATCCTACTAAGCTTTTGGATTTCTTGCTAATTTTGCAGTACATGAGATGTTGCTGAGCCTGATAGTCTCTTATATAAGGTCCCAATTCGATGATGTGTAACAACCACAAGAAAATTGCCAACTATCACTTGAATGGAGCAAATAAAATCGATGAGTTGTGCCCACCAAATCCAAATGAGTTCGACAGTGCTACCTTCACATCACATCTCTCCTTCTGTGGACCCACCAGCATGCTGACATCCTAAGTCAAGACAGAAAAAATTGGATACGGCTTTCAAATGGATGAAAATAAGAGAACAGTACAAACAGGCTAATTTTAGTTTGTAATCTAACACAGCTTGATGGGCTCAGGATTGGAGAGTAGCAGTTATGAACAAGACTATTGATTCGACAGCATGGCCTGTGTGAAGTTAAACATGATTTGGTCAAATAAATTGATAGATCCACTAGGTTTGTTGTTTCATTTTCAATTTCATAGGAAAAAATTAAGGCCCCAACCAAACTACAGCAACCTGGTGCCCACCATTCCATATACTGACGGACCAATACATGTTAAGTTTGGTGAATAGGGTCAATAAGATTACAATTCAAGAGTGGAAAATTCTGGGTTAAAAAAAAAGTACCACAAGTTTCTCGGATTATCCAAATTGACATTTGGATGCACCCAACCTGTTCTTATAGCCTGCAAGTACACAATGCAGTAGAAACCATGAGGATAACAATGATATATCATTTGCATCAAGACTCGTAATAAATCTAGCACCCTGATATTGCTGCTCACTAAAGTTCATTAAAGTTGATACATCGCGGTATCAAATACCAATATTCTGGTCGTTGGCTACCACACAATGACTAGTTATGGTGCTTTGAGGAACAGCAAGTCAGTACTTTCTGATGGCAAACTAATCAACCATCTTAGCAAAAAAGGAAGTGTCTAGAAATCACATGCACTGTACAATTTACTTAAATGATAAACGTTTAGAAACGGCATGCATTGTACCATTTGCTTAAGTTATACGAGTTGGCATAAAAACCCACTTCTAATAGAAATTCAAACAAGAAGTCACACATGCAGAAATCTTTTCCCCATCCACTACAAGGAGCTAGATACAAAATGGACTTGTAACCTCTGTATTTACATTGGAAAATAGTCTTTTTCAAGAACATCATGTCATAGTTCCTGTACTTTGGAATTATTTTTCAAAAGAATATCATAAAGACCTAAAGATCAAGGCACAACTCCCTTCAGCCAGATCAAGAAACCTACTAAATTTATTGATTCCGGTGCCAAACTCCTTGGTTCTACCAGCCAGCACTTTACCATGCAAGTAAATACCTACACTGAGACTGAAGTACATGCGTGTAAATAGGAAGGAGAAGAGAATTCTAGCAGAAGCAATAAACGGTGCATGGGTGCATGCTTACTAAATGGAGAGAAAGTGCCACACCTTGTTTTCTGAGATGAAGAGAAAAAAAAAAACAGTTAAGGCTTATATACTAGGGCCGGGCGGGAGTATATGTTTAGGCACTTCATCTAACACCTGATGCAACATTTTTCTCTTCTCACCCAACCCGAAAATGACAAAATGTTGTCCAAGTGCAAACGACAGGGTGCTTCAAATTACTCAAATATATAAAAAAAATATTATATTATTCGCAACACCTTCTACTTCATAAATAGAGCAAAAGAATGTATCCTAGTTATTGACATTACTAAATGTATCCTAGTTATTGACATTACTAACCTACAGATGAACCTGTGGTATGATACACCCAAAAGCATCACATATGTAGTCAAGCTTGTTCATCACAGGTTTTTTTGGTGGTTAACAATGATAATAGTCAGCCTTTTTTTTTTTGAAAAAGAAAACAGCGTCTTATTTCCCAACTTTTTCAATTGTACCCTCCTACTGCTGCCCCAATCCCAATTGGGGCATATTGTTCAGAATGTTTAAAAATAAAAGATCAAACATCCACGGGTCAACAACTAGATCTAACAGAAACTTGAATACCAGTTGCAAGCACTAAAGTGATCTATTACAAAACCAGTGTTCAATTAGTGCTTTATCATACTAGTATACTACTGATATTATCCTGCATCAGTACTAATTCGGACAGAAGTCTGGTCAAGTAAGAAACTGAATCTAGATACTTTGTGAACTACTAGCGTGAATTCCTAACTTCGTAGATACATCAATAAAGTCCAATTGACCAAAAATTGTATAAGAAAAAAATGCTACAATGTGGTGCTTTCTTATGCCATAATTTCCTGTATGAATACTACACTTAAGTAGCTTGTCCATATTAGATACAATATGATATACTGAAACCTTTTATAGTAGACTGATACTAAAAAATACGATACTTCCCCCATACTGGGCATCCAGACTTGTACCCAGGAAAAAGTCAATCTTCAAGAGTACAACATCTAAGGAACTAAGAATTAGAAGTCAAAGTTGTATTTATGGTCTAGGCCATCCTATCATGGTGTATCTATGTTGCCTAGTTGCATCTCATGGTGTACTCTATGTTGCCTAGTTGCATCAGTTGCACTTCAGAGTCAATGATTTAAATTATCTATCAGACTATCGACAACATTTTGCATTTATTTGCCTGGTATCATGAATTTATGCTTCCTAAGTTTCTAATGACCTTTAATGCAGAAAACATTGTTTTTATTTAACATGACCCCACTGTACTCTGCACATCAGCTCAAACAAAAAAAAAAAATATTTTTGAATAACAGACCTTGATAAATGGAATACTAGATCATATCTCAGTAGATAGCTCACTAAGATATTAAAATTTCGAATCCAAGTACAGACTTTTTTTGAATAATAAAAAAGAAAACAACAAACAACCCTGACAGGAAAAGTTGCATTAATCTCCTTACTTGTATAGCAGCAACAGCTTCTATTCCACCAGCAGCACCTAGCAAATGGCCTGTCATCGACTTTGTTGAGTTCACTCGTAGCTGCAATACATATAAACAAATCATTTGCTCAACTAAACTGAGAAAATAACAGAAACTTGCTAGGTCTAAAATATAAGATTCTGAAATACAAAATTGCCTGAGGATTCTGGCCAAAACAACGGTTGAGAGCTTCAAATTCCTTCAAATCACCCATCTGTGTAGATGTTGCATGGGCATTTATATAGTTAATGTCCTCCTTTGTTACTCCTGAATCTGCTAATGCGTTTTCAATACAAAGAATAACCCCTTTCCCTGATATTGTATTTGCATGGACATAACATCAGCACCATAGAAGGATATAGGAATAATAGAAGGTAAGCCAAATGCACCACAGCATTAAATAAAAATATGACCTTCAGGATGAGGCTCTGTCATATGGTATGCATCACATGTGAAACTTCCTCCTAGAAATTCAGCATATATTTCTGCACCTCTTTGCTGCAGAAATACGAGTTGAATGGTCTTAGCATTTGGCTCAAATCAGCCTAAACTGAAAGGACAATGGACCCAAGAGAATTGCATGAATGTAACCTTTGCGTGCTCAAGTTCTTCCAAAACAAGCACACCAGACCCTTCTCCCATAACAAATCCATCCCGATCCTGTGACACAAAGATAAGAACACTCAGAAAAATAAGAATTACATCGCTTCGAATCATTCAACAGCAGAGAAATACATGGCACCAAACAAGTATAACTGATAAATGTGTCACTAGCATATAGTAAATCAATAATTTGGTTAAGTAGTAATTAGTATTCTCATAAATTTACAGCTACTGACCACATCCCAAGGTCGAGAAGCTTTTGTTGGATCGCTGTTTCTCTGTGAAAGAGCTCTGCAGGCCACAAAACCTCCCAATCCTGCATTTAACAGTTATAAATGGTCAAAACAGTAAAGTCAATATATGCATAAGAAAAATTGAGATTCAAGTCAAAATGAAACAGAAGAAACTAGGAGTGGAGGTATCTAACAATCAGAGGGCACCTTACCAATAGGGATGATTGGTGCATCAGAACCGCCACAAAGCATCAAATCCTGTATGTTTAGGTTACAACTGCAATTAGATAATACTTATTGTAGAAGAGATCAGAAGAAAATGAAGTTACTTACAGCTTCCCCTTTTCTGATATGATTAGCTGCATTCAGAATGCAGAAGTTGCTAGTAGCACAAGCAGTAGAGATAGAGTAATTTGGGCCCATCCAACCCTGCATATGAAGGGCAGTTTCAGTAATCAAGAATCATTATATCTATGTATCTATCAAAAAAAAAAACAGCAAATGAAATGAAATAGCAAGGAAAGATCATTAATCATATAAGGTACCAGATCCATAGCAAGTATCGCAGAACCCATGTTTGTAGTTGCAAAAGGTACACAAAATGGGTTCATCTTCTTGTAGGAAACCCTCAAAGCTTCAATCGCATCACTGAAAACCTGATCAAAACAGAATTAGAAGCAAATCTAATTAAAATAATTAAAGAAACTGCTCTTTTCAGGAAATATATCGTGTGCAAGAATCAGCACCTTCATGCCACCCATAGCAGACCCAATGAGGACTCCGCATCTTGATTTTTCCAACTCATTCATGACTTCTTCAGTGATTCCAGCATTTTCCAATGCTTTCTTTCCAGCAGTTATCAAATATTGCATAAATTTGTCCATTCGCTTAGCTAGCTTTGGTGCAACCCAACCATCTGTCGAAAACGATTTGATTTCTCCCGCAATTCTCTGTATGAAACATAGTGTCAAAGAAGTACAACATGTTTCAGCATAATTGTGCAACAAATTTAAAATCGTTTATCCATAAGAAGAAAATAAATACCGTGGGATAGTGAGAGCAATCAAATGCCTCTATCTCGCTTATTCCACTGATACCCATTAAAAGGTTATTGTAAAATTCATCAGGATCATGGCCTAGTGGCGTGACTACGCCCATGCCAGTGACAACCACTCTCCTTTGTTTCATATCAGGTTTCTTATTTTCCACAACTGTCCTTTCAGGATGTAAGGCAACAGACATGGCCATTCCTGCAGTTCAAGAGAATTTCGTTCACGCAGTGTACAACTACAAGAAATCAGCATGTAAGACAAATAGAAGTGGACAACAGGAAAGGCAGTGCCCTCCACAAATGCCCTTATATCAATTGAATCCTTCTTCAAGTAACACTTTGGTCATCTAAGTGGCTCATTGGGGGAAAGACACCACAATCAACAAATAATACAGGTTGGTTTTCCCACACATTTCATTTGGTATGCTTGTGCTGAACCAATGGCAACCACAGGCACAGCCAAAACCAGGCATGACAGGTTGCTGTAGTTCCAGACTAGACAATTTCAGGAACAAGACAAGGTTTCAGTTTCTTTTGATTGTCAACACCAAAATTGGCTCTAAAATTTCCCCGTAGGCACAGCACCTCCTGCTGATAAAAATCCTAGGTTTATCATAAATTTAGTGAAACAATTGCAGCCAGAGCTAGCAATTGCAAACCCAGCAACTAACTCCAGAGCATGAACTGACGGCGAGCCCAAAACCATACAAAAAAAAAAGGAGACCAAGATGCCGGCATCAAGCTGGGTATAATCCCCTCGCAGCTTACATCCCGGCTGCGCGCACGAGCGATGTGACCCTGGAACCGTAAAAAATCCCACCTTTAACCCGCCGGCAAATCTCCATGTGACACTACCGATGCGGTGAAACTCCTCCGTTACAGCGAAATTTCACGGTTGAGCTCGGGCAAGCATGAAAGAAACCGCCTTTGGCAAAAGAAAACGGGAAATGGCCTCACCAGAGCGCGCCCCGCCGCGGCGCCCAGAGCCGAGGCGGCGGCGCGAGCCGAAGAGACCACCGACGCCGACGCCGCGGTGCCTGCGCTGCTTCTCCTTCTCGCCATCGCTGCATGCCGCGGAGAGGCAGGCGGCGACGAGCCAGGTGCAGAGCGGCGGCGCCACCGCCGCCGCCATTGCTCACGGCCTGGATCCCTGGAGCGCTATGAGGGCGCGGGCCAGCTGATTTCGGGGGCGGGGACGCGGTCGCATCCACCGGCCCCAAGAACCCGGGAGCAGAGCCCCGAGATGCGTTCGATGGGCGAGCGAAGTAGGGGGTGGGTAGGCGGGGGAGTTCGTGGGAGTCCGGGACGCGGCGGGTGGTGGGTGAGCTCAGCAAGAAAGGAGGCCGCTTGAGCACATCTGGGAGGTGGCGGACGGGGCGGAGGCCGCCATTGCCAGGTGGTGCTCCTGGTGGTGGGAGGGAGAGAACAGAGAAACGGAGCCAGGAGCGAAGCCTAGATGGTTTATTTATTAAATAGCGAGGAAACCCAACACAACCAAACTTTCTGCAGGTCTTTTTGCGAGAGATTTCATCCTTCCTCGAGGAGTTTTTACTGGCACTTGTTCTCTTTGCAACTTTTTTCGCTCTCTCTCCATCACATCAAATTTTTATCCGTATATATAGAGCATTAAATATAAGTAAAAAAATAACTAATTGTACAGTTTAGTTGTAAATCACGAGACGAATCTTTTGAACCTAGTTGGACTACAATTGGACAATATTTACCAAATATAAACGAAAGTCTTATAGTTACAAATTTCATTCTCTCTCCTCCGAGAGAACAAGGCCTAGTATAAAAAAGTCTAATAATAACCTTTAATTTAAAGCCGAAACTTTTATTCTTTTCATCAGGATTTCATATGTACTTTTCGCTTGGCCTGTAGCGGCGTAAATGTGTGTGAACACTGTAAAGCTTAAGGTGGAGAGAGACGGAGCGCGACTGGGTTGGAGAGGTTTGTTTGGGATTTTGATGCAGCCAGCTAGGGCTCTGGATGCACAGAAAAATTGCCATTGGATGGAAGGATTGGGATTGGATAAATACCTCCTCGCTCCGTCTAAAAAATCTTTTATATACTATTCTCCGTCCCAAATTATAAATGTTTGACTCTTTTAACTCTAAATTTGACTGCTTTCGTCTTATTTAAAAAATTTATACAAATATAAATTAATTTAAGTTATTTTTAAAGAACTTTTATTGATAAAAAGCAAGCCACGGCAAAAGAAGTGATATTTTGCATAAATTTTTTTTTAATAAGACGAGTAATTAAAGTTGGTGTCGAAAAAAAAATCAAACGTCTTATAATTTGAAATAGAGAAAATACCTACTTATAATAATATAATAATATTAAAAACATAAAATTTCTTTCTATTTATTTTTTTCTCAACTCTCTAACTACCCGAAGTTTCTTCTGTTATATATAAATCACTCACGACCTATATTTATACGAGTTAGACCAATTAGTAGTGGTATATGTAATTTAAACTCATATCCTCATACAAATTAGGACAATTAGTATTGATATATGTTTTCTGTTTCGACACACGAGCTTAAGTGTAAGTGTGTTGGTGGTAAAAACATCATTCGGCTCGATTCACAGCTTGGTGTTGCCTGAGCGCATATGTTGTAGTGATAGAAGTGCCACTCGGCTTAGTTCACTTGGATTGGGCCAAGTATATAAATATATTTACTCAGCATGATTCGCCATGTACAACAATTTACTTGGCTGGTTGTCTAAGTGCATAGATTTACTCGATTCAATTAGACGACTACTTTTCACTTGGAATTGGTTTAGGTGGGGCTAAGTTCATTTGTTCATAGCTTGGTCAGGTGAAGACATGATCATTCGACTTGAATGGTCAAATGTATTGTCGGGGGCCAAACAGGTCTGTTGGGCCCCCGGCTAAATAGGATTAAGTTAACTGCCATTAAGAGCTCACGTCCGGCCCAACGAAGGCTGGACCTTGTGGGCCGACATTTCGACAGGCCGTGGAGGGACCAGCAGGACCGCGACAAAGGCCCGCAGGTGAACCACGCCATGCAGCCCCTGGAACGAGGGCACGACCCCAGGGCTCGCGGCTAAGCACGACCCCTGCGGGGCAAGAGGACTCCCGGGGTCGCAATCCGGGAGGCCGCGGCTCGCACGACCCTCCGCGAGCATCTTCGCGAAGAAGCAACCGAGGCTTGCGCTCCACGCGTGAGCTACGACCTCTCTGCCAGCACGACCGGTCAAACTGCGCCTTCTCCGTCTGCGCCCCATGCAGGGCATGGGCGAGGAGCATCTTGACCGCACTGTGTGTCAGTACAGGACATGGACGCGAACGCCAACGGCACTGTTAGCCAGGACGTGGCCCAACTCTTGACCGCACTGTTAACCAGAAGCAGGGCGTGGCTCGACGTCTAATCGTCCTATTGATTGACAGTCTGGATAACCCATCCGTCACGACCCACTCCCGTGCCATACAACGTCATTAACTCCGGGACAATACAATAAGCGCTCCAATCAACTATTCAACCTCTTCGCCCACTGTGGAGACATGGGCAAACACTCCGGCGATGCGACCACACCGGCGACCGTTTCTGATCAACACATGCGACGCAAGGAAGAAGGACGCCCCGACCCTAGGAAGGCAGACGAGCCACTCCACTATTATCCTTTTTCTTTCTTTTTCTACACGGCATGCCCATACTTTCTCCATGAGACATGTAAGGTCGTTCCCTCCCTTCATCTATATAAGGGAGGGCGAGCCATCCTACGAGAAAAGAGAGATCACAAGACTACCAAAACCCATCGCACACACCACGACACACGCCACGATATTGGCATCACGCTCAATCAGAGACTTGGAAGCTCCTCCCTCTCTCGAACCGGTTGTAACCCCTACTACGAACCGCTGCTAAGTAACACGATCCCTTCGAACTGGACATCGGGCCTCACGCTCGAACCAGTATACTCCCCGTATCCTCTTAGCGAACCATTCGGGCATAAACGCGCATCTATAAATTTACTAGTTGGTGCTTTCACGAAACACCGACATGTATATAGAGGCAAGAGATCGATACACTCAAGCCGATCATTAACTGGTGATGCATTTGAATCAGGCAATGATAATCAACAGTTTCAACAGTGTGATCAAACCAGTTAGCATGCAAGAGCCTCAGATAGTCGGGTCAAGAGACTCGGTAGTTGGACCAATGGGATTGCACCACTAATCGGTGCTGAACAAACGCTCATCACAACCAGAGTGTACCTCTGCCCGGTGTGACTAAACGCTCATCACCATTGGATCATACTGTAAACTGATATCGATTATTATAGATTATCAATGACGGATAAAACCTCGAACCAGGGGTGACCATACCATCATAGCAATCAGACGCCAAATCAACGGTGATAGAATATTATCACCGATGACCATGGCCATCACCACCGAGGGCCAAAAATCAACGATAATGAGGGTTTTCAACTAGACATTGTAATAACCTTTTTTTATAGTGCTCCTCCATGTGCCAGGATGCAACCCCTTGTAGGCATAACAACAACCATTGCCTCAAAACTTCTATCCTAACCATGATTTCGCGCAACCTCCTAAAAGGATGCTCCTTGTCCTCTGGTGAGGAGGGAGCCCGCCTCACTTTGGAATTTGAGGGGATCGAGCAACGTTGACACAAGGCTAAAGGTCATATCATCCTTTTTTTTTTTTTGCATTTTGGGTTATTTTGGGAGATAACATTTGAGACATATTGATCATATGATCAAGATGTTTTTAGACTAAGCTTTTGGATTTATCTCAAAGGTCTAATAATATTTGTGTATATCATGGTATTTTTCCTTATTTTTATTATTAGATTCTAAGAAGTTTTTAATGGTATATTAGTATTACTTTAGTTTTCTCTCAAACTATTTTCCAAATATTTGTGATGAAGTTTGATGGAAAAATAGTGAAACCTACAAATAACTAACTGGTCATGGGAGCTTTGGAAATTATTTAATAATTAATTAGGGAATAGTCGCCCACTAAAATCCCACTAATGACAGTTCACGTAGAGTCATATGATCTGTTTGGTTGCTTGCCCAAAGCAACTTTGCTTGGCCAGACAACAATCGATCTTGACCTTTGATTTTGGGTGTCTCGTGGCCATGATTATTTTGCTCCCAGGATAGCAACTAAACAGACCCTATACATATAAACACTATTTAGGATTAATTTATACATATAAACACTGTTTAGGATTAATTTATTGCTATCATTTCATCTCGCTTTCACTCGCCTACTTTCTAACACTTCTCAACTGCAACTAGCCAATCGGTTAAACTGATTAAGTTCATGAATATAGACATTCATTCCCATCATTTGCTCTCGCTTCTCTCCTACTTTTTCTAGCACTTCTCAGCTCTAACTAAGCAATCGGTAAATGGATCAAAACTCAATAACAGGTTAACTGTACGGTGCAACAAAGGAAAGAAATTACGACATATAAGTACCGGGAAAATGACCTAATAAGAAATGCGTAATTACCTAGTTACCTAGATAGATAATGAAGAGAGATAATAAACACAATGCTGAAAATACTGTATCACCTTTCCCTCTCTATAATAAAAGTATGTCATGGGCAGATCCAAACTGTCTGATTACGTACCCCATTACGCATACACTGTCATAAGTTGAGGAGCACGTGTCGACACCTAAATTCAATCAATCTTTGATGATCCAAGTCCAAGGTGGCTAAAACAGCGACAAGAGGTCAGCGTCACTAACACTAACAGCATTTTTGTAGGGTGATTTTTGTATGGAAGAATGACAGAGTGCTTTCTATAACCCCCTGTTTTAAAATATGATAGACTTTTAGTAGTTGTCTTGTAAATAATCCATACCATACGATACCGGATGAGCTTTATTATATACATTATCAAATATATTTTTTATAATTTCTCTCTTTGATGTAGTAGATTACTATGCTCTATAAACTTAATTAAATTTAGAATGGTTTGACTTAAAATATTATAACACATTGCCATCTGCTTGTAGTAGCAGCATCCATGCAAAACATGTGTTGATGGCAATGCTAAAAGCATGTATAAGGTTGGAAGTCCAGTTTGGACTTCATATCCCACACAAGCTTCATGCACCTAGCTTTATGCATCGTCTGGTATATTTGTCCACATTTCAAGCTGCTAGCAACATGGCTAGTCCTTTCTGCAGCGAGATCCAGCAGCCTTTCTCGTACTAAACTAGTTGAGCAAGTGCGTAGTAAGTGAGATTAAAAATCTTTGTTTCAGTGTCTTTCAAATATCATACGCTTGGATATAAAGTAAGTGAGATTACTGTAGCACGACTGGTCTCTCACACCTCATGATACGACGACGACGACCCACTAAATACAATGTCAACATCAAACTCGATAGTACTGGGAGATAGGTAATGAAAAGAATGTGGCGAAGAACAAAACGAATTAAATCACCATATTCACATTGGAATTTGACCACCTGACATCTTGAAGACGTGATTAATAAGTCCAGTCTTAAGATTTTGGAGGTCAATTAATAAGCTGCGTGCAGAACCAGTTGCATGAACTAACTCTGATCGATGAAGTGACAATGGAACATAATAATCACATGGCAATTAGAAAGAATGGGGCGTTTACATTGCAGTCTATGTATATACATATATTATGAAAAAAAAAAAGAGCCAGCACTACTATAGAATTGACATTTAGTGTGCCGGCCTATTATTGTCATCGGTTTTTAAAACCGCTAATGATAGGACCAATTGACAGTGATATTAGTGTCATCATTGCTGATTCACATCACTATGCTGACTAAAACCACCACTGTTTTATTAGGTCATCACTGCTGATTTTTGGCTAAAACCGCCACTACTATCACCGTCGGTTTTTAAGAAATTGGAGTGATACGCTGCACAAAAAACTTTATAATTTTCTCTTATGATGTCCGATGAAGGCGAACTTTACAATAAAGTTGTAGTACTCGACAAGATCTATAACTTTTTAGTTCAAAATTTTTTATTTGAGATCATTTAGATATCCAAGTATACACCACGAGATTTTGTAGGGTTAATATTAAAGGAGTCCATATGCTCTATAATCATAAGTGAGTGTGTAGTGGTAGTTAAGGATCTCAGATGGAGAAGCGACCAAAATAAAAGTTGTAGATCTGAAAATGTTATGCAACTTTGTAGTTTATAACTTTTCATTTGAAGTCATTATGATGTCTCTCTATTTGAATAGCAAGATTTCACATATGCTCATAAGTGAGTTTCTAGTGTTAGTTAAGCAATTTGGAAGGAAAAGCAATGAACACAAAAGTTGTAGATCTCAAAAGATTATGTAACTTTGTAGTTGATATTTTTTTTGAAATAATCTGTCCAAGGAAAATTACATTTGATTTACAAAATTTAAAATTCAAACTTTTCAAACTACCTCGGATGGAGAAATGTCCAAAACAAAAGGTTGAAAAGTTGTGCAACTTTGTACTTGACAACTTTTGCAGTTGAAAGCGTCTATCTAAGGAAAATGATGACTGAATTTTCTTACATCTCAAATTCAAATTCTTCAAATGACCTCGGATGGAAAAATGACCAGAACCAAAGTTATAGATCTCAAAACGTTATGAAACTTTGTAATTGATAACTTTTCATTCAAATTCATTTAGGGTCCCAAATACTCATTTTAAAATCAGAAATGACTAGGACGAATATCCCAAACGAGCACAAGTGTTTTATAGGTGAAGTGGTTAAGGGATGAATGCGCGAAGCTAGAGATTTTGCGTTTGAGTGCCAGCGGCCACAAAGCATGTATAACTTGTGGATAGCCTAGTGGGGTCTCTTCAGGTATTAAAACATTTTTTGCTATTTTTTTGAACCATTTCTTGGGAGACTTGGTTGTGTCGGTTTAAAATCTAGCAATGATTGGGGTTTTGAACCGACAATGATGTCTTGATCTGGGATAGTGGAGTCCTAGGCCTAGAGAAGACGGTATCTCGAAGGCTAAATTACCTTTCTAAAGATTATGATCTTTCTTTTATATTGTACACTTATAAAGGATACCTCGTTAAAAAGAGGTTGGGAAGGGGAAATGAAATGTGTCTTTTGTGGCTTTGAGATGAGTCCATTCAACATCTGCTTTTCTTCGACTCTCATTTAGCTAGATTGATATGGAATGTGTGCTATTAATCACTTTCAGGTTTCGGCTACCTAGCTAGAGATAGGACCCATTTGTTTGGTTCTTGGCTATTTAATTTTGATACTACGGTTAGGAACCAAGTAATAGTGGGTTTAGCGGCGATATGCTGGGCTGTATGGGTGTGTAGAAATATGATGCAATTTTTAACAAAATAAACACTAAGTCTTTCACGTCGGTCATCTTCAGATGGTCTCAATTGTCTAAAGAGGAAGAGAGAATGGATTTGAAAGAGAGATCTAGACAAATAGAAGTCTTGGTGCTTGAAATTTGAAGGATTGAGAACTAAAATTAACAACTCAACCAAACAAAGGAGAAAAAACACTAAGCTCTCTCGTTGAGAGCTTAGTGTTTTTTCTTCTTTGTTTGGTTGCGTTGTTTTGAATTCCGTTCAAGTATCCTGAGAGTTGTGTAACGAGGCTGTACTCGTTTGTGAATGGGATAGACCAGAAACATTCTGTTCCTTAACAAAAAAAAAAAAAATTACATGGCCCGAAATAACTCTAGCTCTCTATCTCCTTTGCTTTCCTATTCCTAGTTCAGATCGCCTGTCCAAGTTCATCGAAATTGCAAACGCTGTATGGACGAACGACCTCGAAATGACATGTTATTGTCAGAAAAAGAAAACCTTTGCCTTGAAATAAACGACATCAAGGTCAAAGCAAGAGTGTATATACTAGACATGGTTCCGAACCAACCCATTGTTTTTGACGGTCCTGTGCTTTTCTTCCCAAATAATATTATAGCAAACTCTTCCTTTTCTCCCCAGAAAATAAATAAGAACAAAAAAGAGAGATTTACGCTAACTGGGAACTGTTGCTTAATACTCTAAGCAATAATGCTGAATGCTTGCAGCACCTTTTGATTCGCGCACATTTGGTTGGTTAGGATTGAGAGCTCTTGCTAAGGCACCAATGTGGCTTCTGAAGTCACGCTCCCCATGTCCTCCTTGTAAGTTGTAATAAGCTATTATAATTTACAGCTCACTCTCAAACACTGGCAAACACTAGCAAATCAAAACAGAATATTCAATATATTCAACCGTTTGCATTGGTCCCTTGTGATCTGACCAGCTCATCTTCCAGGTATACATATGTTTACTTGGGACGTGATTAACTTACATCTATCCATATATAATGATTCTAATAAAAAAAAAGCTACATGTGCTTTTCAAGATATATAGATTTTACTATATATTTGGATATAAATTATATCTAGCTACATAGTAAAAATAGTATATCCATAATTTGGAACCGAGGGAGTAATAAGTATGATAGGCTTCTGTATACGCCAATGTTTGTATGAGTGGAATTCAGTCATTATTAAAGAGACACTGCGTTCGACGTAAAGAAACTCACCGGGCGGGTGACAGGCGTATATCAATAAGACATAAGACATCTAGCTAATACCACGATTTCGGATTCAGAGTACAGGATTTAAACTGGGCATTCTGAAGACCATATCAGACAAGAGCATGAATTGCTTGTCCTAGCCAGTAGCAGGAACTAAACAAAACAATGGACAAGATTGCGACGGCACAAGGAAATCAATGAGCAGGAAAAGTAGTTCGCAAAGACAGCATGTGGCCCGCTATAGCTCTCCGACAGTCCGAGGAACAAGCAGCCATGCAATCCGTGCTACAGACAAGAATCAGAAAAATCTGACCCCAGAGGTAAAGGAACACAAGATAGTGGAACAAGCAATCTTTGAAGGACTACATACAATCTCTTGTCTTATCAGCCATTCAGCAATATTTTTCTCCAAAGCAAATCAGCCAAAATCAGTGATTTTGGCTTATCAGCCGGCTTATAAGTCCAGCTAAACAGGCCTCACCAAAATTACAACGCTATACACTGATAAACGAAGCAACCATGCCGTAATGCTCCAACTCCAAGGCATATATTATCAAAATGCACTTGCAGAAACGCTATCAATGAAAAGGTGGAAACAAAGAGTTGAACTAGTAGTAGCGCCATGATGCATCTACTTAAAAAAGATCCATGCAGAAAGCACTTGGCAGCCAGTGGGTGCTGGGGCACTGCCTTCTTCCCAATCAGTGTCAGCTACAGCAGCCAGATTCCACCCATCAGCACCTGCAGGAGCTACAATTCGAATGAACAAAAATCTTATGTTCCTCGTTACAACCTCTGAAGATTGGAAGAGCTTATGTATTTCAAGTGCAACAATAAAACAACAACCCTTTGACCATAAGTATGATCAGAACATATAGTAAGCTATGCCCAGTTTGGGGGAAAAATGTCAGGTATAGGGCACAGAGAAAGGGAAGTGCAATTTTTCTCGAACGGACAGCAAAAGCTTTGCCACATTTTTATTAGTAAAGGGAAAAAAACTTATAAACAGTTGATTGCTATGATAGCTAGAATGAACCAACATACACCAACTCTGAGAATAAATGCATCATTCAGTTAAATGAATTCAGTAATAATTGAATTAACATAAATAAGATACAGAAAGAAAAGCTCACCTGGAGCAGCAACCCCACTCAGCACGAACAGGTGCGGCAAGGTGGGCAGCAGGTGGAACCTCTCCAGAACCCCATTCCATTGGTCAACTAATCAGCTCCCCAGTTATCGGCATCAGGAACACCATAAGCAGCAACTGCAGCATAGTCAAGAGCAACAGGGCCTCCTTTTTTTTCCAGCTTGTTTGTTTCCACTGGATCCGGATGAAAGAAAAGATCAACCTAGAAAAGGAGAAACAACCCCAACATATATGAAATATGTGGACAACAAAATGCAGTCAAACTGTATCTTAAGTCCATCAAAGGTTACTATGACTTCCCACTTGTGTCCTGGGAGAACTGTTTTGCATCTGTACAACCATTCTTTCAAGCAGCTAGAAGTAGCAATCTATGCTCGACTTACCCTGTTTTTGGCAGGAATGCCAGTATCAACATAGTCCACGGAGAATCCGTGTTGCAGAAGGCAATGGTGGGGGATGTTCCCAAGAGCAGACTCAATGAGCTATGCACAAGTAAACTTTACAAGGTGCCTCATTTCCAAGAATCCAGAGTACAAAGGCTTGCAATTAAAAGAAAGGTACATGATGGTCAGTCTTGGGATCGGTCAGGATGAGAAGACATGGTTCGCTGAATGAGGTTTGCAGCTGTTTGCTGAATGTATCAGGATTGTGCCTGCAAGCAATGCCATTATGCAAGTATACTGTGCAAACTTGAGGACAGACCTTTTTTTTTTTTTTTTTTTTTTGAGAAGGAACATGTATTAATCTTAGCGCATTACACCGGCCCTTTTACAAACAGGACTCCAAAAAAAAGGAAAATTACAAAGAAGTTCAAAACTTCTGTTCGTCTTCCTCGAGGCCTTCAGAGATCCGTTCGTCACCGCCATCGAAGCCGCTTCCCAATCGTCGTCGGGCACCAGAACCAAACTCCACAAGGTGGAGGCCGCAGAGGAGGACTTACTTCTAGGCGAATCAGCCGACACTGCCTCCCAGGCGCATCGGCCAACTCCCGCACCCACGACGCATCCTTCGATTCCATCGCCGGCAACCCGAGCAAAGCTCAGATTTTCACCAAAGAACATCTTCCTCAAGATTAACAGGGTCAACACCATCATCACCTGAAGAAGACAACGATGCGCCCGACCCTCGACTCTGGACAGGTCTCCCGGCCTCCGTTGACGTCGGAGTAGATCGCCATCGGAGAACGGAAGATGTTGGAAGAAATTATTCCGCTTGCGCCGCCGCCGCTTCCGCATCGCCGGGCGTCACCAGGAAAAAAACAAGTCGTAAAGGAGCCGCACTCCTCCGGCAAAACCTAACTCCGCCGCCCGAACATCGACGGTGAGCAAACCCTAGACCTAGATGGACTCGACTCGGACTCTACGAAAAAGTAGATCGACTAAAGCGATGGACCCCGTTCCTCCTCTCCACCGGCAGGGAGGCCGGAGGCGGAGAAAGGGGGGTCAGCGGCGGCGGCGGCTACGGGCGGCGGCGGCGGGCGGGGCGCTCGTGTCGAAACACACCGTGGCACCAACGGTTTTGCATCGCCGCGACTTGAGGACAGACCTTTGACAATAAGGCCTAGCAAACTGCACAATAATATCCTGTGGGTCCTCGCAATAATCACTCTGGCAGCAAGATGAAGCTTCTCCTAGGTCTTGCCAAGGTTGATGATCACCTAGGAGATTTAAGACACTCATTCATTTTCCAAATCAATACAAAAAGGAAATTATTTTCACTTGCAATATTTAAATAATATAAATCAGTTATCTCTCCAATACCCTTTTCACTAAGAAGCAAATCCACATAACAGGTCTTCCTTAATGCCAAAGATATGTTGTCGTGTTCCAAAAATTTTTAAACAATGCTCTATGCATTTGACCTCTTGTTCTAAAAAATCTGCTAGTGCAGCTAGCATTTTCCAAAGTCAGAATTCATGAGTTAATAATGAGAATCAAGGTGGTACCGATGCTTCATCTCATTCATATTAGCATCCTCCTAGGGAACAGCAGTTAAATGCAAAATAACATTCATTTTACTGTGTTGTCCATCTGCATCCGGTAAGTTCAAGAATAGCACCCTTCACCTGCTGCAGCTAGTGAAATATATGTTTGAAAAAAGGACAGTGAGTCATTGACGAACCAGTAGATGGATCAAATTTGCACCTTTAGGCAAACCTGCATCAAAAACACAGTCATCAGATGATAACACTGAGATAGCACCTTACAAACGTTGATTTACATGAAATACCCACAACTAAAACCCCATACTATATGCAAAAGTAAAACCATTTCATAATAATAGGTTCACAAAACATTTAAGCAGGTCATGAGCTGGATCAAATGAATGAAAGTTCAATGTAAAAGATATAAATTATTTGCATCTAAGCAAGGAACGAATGCTAGGAGCAAAATTAACTTGTGGGTCATCAAAATTGGCTAAATAAGTTCAAAAGGAAAGGGATGGAAGTTTGGGTTAAATTAAATCAAATTAGGGGGTAAAGATAAGTTCAAAAGCTAGCTATTATAGCCAAACTTCCATGCCTGTGATTTGTCTTAAATTAATTAAATAACCATGGCTAAAGATACTTCCACAGGATTTTTCTAGTAAAACAGCATGTCCTGGCCTCCTGGGAGAGGGGACCTCACTTACCAGTCTGACCTTGCGTGTGACCTGGAAGGGGTCTTGCTAGATGGAAGCTGGATTTTCTTGGCGGATTATTGAGACTGTCAGAAGGAAAACAATTGAATGTGCAAAAGATAAGTATGAAGTTCATGTTTCAGCAACACAACTTGGAATTGGATGAAAACATATCCACACACAATCTGAAAAGCGCTGTCATTCAATGTCTTAGTGTTGAACCAGAGTGATAGTAGCAGTGCTAACTAGAAGTGAATCAGAGGATACCACGGAATGGTTTCAGTGGCAACTAGGCGTATAGGAGAGTGCTGCGTTCACATGGACACCTAGGCAAAGGCAAGCTTTTCTTGATGGAATATTCGCAAGGCAAGCTGGGTACGTGTGCACACCTAGGCGACGCCTTTGAAACAGGGGCAGACATGATTATGCATGTTCTTACTTGTGCATTTATCCACAAGGGTAAAGGAAGGATGAAAAACAAGTTTTCCTATTTATAATTTTTCTAATGGAACCTGTAGTTAGTACTCTGTACTCCAATTATGCGTTAGGAGCTGAACTTGTGTAGTTGTATTTATGACGTCATTGACCATAAGTTGCTGCATAGTGGAGCTGTTAAGTAACAGGGATGTAACGTAGTCTTCAGCAGGAGTTAAGCTCACAATTTAGGACATGTTTGGCACAGTTGTTGCTCCCTAATTTATAACATTGAGTCAAGAAATTGCAGTATAGCACAATTCCACCTAGGTAATACTAGTAATTTAAAAAACCTCCTTGTGTGCTTAACAATAAACTGGAATCACACAGACTCAATGACCGACTCAATGAATCCGCAATAGCAATTTTTCTAACATATAAAGACCTACTTCCCCCTGAAATTGCAGTTAAAATACGAAGCAATCGTACCCCAAACAATGGAGGCGTCGCCAGGCGTACACACACCTCGACTATCTGGACGGAAGCGGGGCCTGGACGAAGAGTGCTGCGAAGCTGGGCGCTATCAATGCTGAAAGGTAGGCTGCCACGAAGGACATCAGGTCCTCTGAGTAGCCTTCATCCTCACCGCCGGCCTGCACCTCCGCCACGGTGGTGGCCGAGCGCACGGGCGCGGGCGGCGTCCAGTCTGCCGCAGCGGAGCGGGGCCGGAGAGCGCACGGAACTGAGGCCGGCGGCTTCGCCGGGGAGGGGGGGGGGCGGGGAGAGAGGCAGAGACATGGGTTTGGGCCTGAGATAGCGCGCATGGCATGACGAATGTGGGCTGTGGAATACCACAGTAGATTGCTTCGGCCCGTCCATCCCATTTCACCAGAAGACCATCAGGGCTCCATTCATTTATTTTTTTTGGGGCGTGGATAGTCCAAGCAGGTCTCCTGGTTACCCAAACGGCCGGCCCAACCTCTCTCAGCTACCCCGGCTATCTTTTTTCGTTTAAATTTTGAAAGATTTATATGTCCTTTTTCTCAAAAAAAAACTATTAAAAATTAAAGCATGGCATGTAACTCACTACACAGGATTGAACTCCGTGAATGATTTCTAGCCGGATTCATTATTTTAATTTATATAACAACTAGAATAATTCTAGTCGAAATGAATCAATTAGATGGAAACAAACAAGGCCTAAACTATCACATCATTCACTTTGGGCATGGCACGACTCGTAAACAGTGGCCGTCGGTGCCTTATGTGCCTTAGGAGCAAACACTACCCTTTTAATGTTTAAGTATTTTTTGCTAAACTGAAAAAAAAATCCCTGACTTTGGAGATGTTCGTTACTATTACTAGCAATGATGCTACGTTAACTGAAGCTCTGTATGCCCAGGAATGCAACGGGCTAGAAACACAGTCTGAAACGTCAAACATAACTGACCAGAGGTAGTATTTTGGAATCCGTTGTAAGATATGGTAGGTTTGGATGGATCGAGCTGAGAGGATGAGTGCACGCGAATGCGATTCCCATAGCATACGAGAGATTGAAACGAGGGCCGTTGCTCGTGATCACGCACTCTGATGAAGTGATGATCTGATCCCGCAGATGTGTATATATACGAATAATCTACATATGCATGTCGCCATCTTACAATGTAAATATATAATGGAGGCGGCACTTCATCAGTTCAGTTCAGGCACTGTGGGAAGATCATCACGAATTCACGGTCCGGCCGCTACTCTCTGGCCCGCTTGGATAAATAAAAGGGGGGCCGGGGGGTGGGGTTGGGGGGATCAAAAGCTTCAGATATACCATACATATCAACCAGAGGAAAGATGTACATTCTAGTCATGTGAAAAGAGCTATGCCCTGCCTGCCCTGAATATATACTACTCCTACGAAGTGTAGCAAGCATCAGCATCCTGCTAGATAGACGCAGCTTTTCTTCTTCAGACGTAGCAGAAGCAGACAGATCATCAGGGTTGGAGAAGAGCACAATATCTTCTTGTAAAAAACAGATCAAACTCCCATTGCTAGTTACCAGCAGCATATATCTAGCTTGGTATTTCCCCAAAAAAAAAAATATCTAGCTTGGTATTGGTAGTGGCAGGTAGGCGCCGATTCCTTTTCGTCTTGAGATCGATATAATTAATTCCTAAAACCATCTAGGATTCTAGGAGTATATGTGTGTGTCTTGAGTTAAAGATAAAGCAACTGTGTGCTGTTTGGTTTACATGCACAAATAACTAGGCCCAGATCACCAGGTGCGAAAGGTGTTCGTGGGCCTGGTTCCATACAAACAAGAATGGTGAATGTTTTTGTTTCTTCCAGGGTGATATGCTTGCCACCGCCTTGTGTGAGATAATATTATATTATTATTGTATAATTAGCACATATTAAAACATCAATATGGGCCTGGTTCCATACAAACATATTGATGCATCTTATTATAAGAAACAATAAGATGAATCAAGAGCTATAAAGAATAGCATCGCACATAAATGAGAAATCAATTTAATAATCAATTTAATTGAGATTGAGTAGTAGATGCTAGAAAAATCGGCCTAGGCCTATTTCCTAAACTGTGGCTAGGGTCGATTTTTGCAGTTTGAATACTCCCTCTGTCATTAAATACTGTAACTTCTGAAGTTGTTTTAAATCAAAATTTTTAAACTTTGACCAAATTTCTAGAAAAATACTAATATGTATGATACCAATTAGTATTATTAGATTTATCATATAATGTATTTTCATAAGATACTCATTTTATGTTATAGATATTAATGTTTTTTTATAAAGTTGGTCAAAGTTCAAAAGTTTGACTGACACGGATTTTAGGAGTTGCAGCTTTCAAGGACAAAGGTAGTAGATAACAATTAGTTTCGATTAAATCAATAAAGGCCAATTTTGACTTAAAAGCTCTAAATGGGTAGTTTTTTTATGGGAGGGCTGTTTACACCCCGTCCCACTCCTTGGAAGGTTGCTAATGGATTTTTGAGTTGTCTAACTTTAAAAAAGCCTAGAGAAAACTCCCAATTCACCCTTTGTAGAATTTTTGTGATATTTGTCATATCCATTAAATTGGAGGGCTAGTTGAGATCCTTTGTGAGCTTGTGCATGTGAGCATTAGAGATCTGAGCAAAGCCTTGAGCACTTCTTGACACCGTTAAGTCTATAGCAAAGTATTTGTTACTCTTGGAGAATTGCTCCTAGATGGGTTGGTGTTGTCGACGAGCACCCAAGTTTAATTATGAGTGTTGCACAAAGTGCATGCGAGCTATGATCTTGTCCTAGAAGAGAAAAGATCAACTAGTGAAGCATGAAAAGTGGTTGAAATAAATCCGGCTAGAGCTTGACCGTGGGTGGTTGCTCATGACTTCCGCGACGAAGACATGTAGGATCTAAGTGGAGATTTAAACTCTGTGGAATACTTCATTTTGTCTCCTTGTTTTGTGCTTATCTCGTATATATTCTCATTTATGTTGCATTTATTTTGTGGGACAATTACCTATATGACCTTAAAAACTATAGCTTCCTTGTATGGTCATTTTTTCAAACTATAGCTTCCTTTGTATGGTCATTTTTTTTCCCTGAAGTTATCTATAAGGCTCGAAAACAAATTTGATCTACCTCTATGATCTTCTATCCATTTTAGCCATTTTAACGGTGTTAGTGAGTTTAGTTTGTCTATTTTATATTTAGAGTAACATTTTGTATTTTATTATGTACTATTTCATGTTCATAAATAATATATTTTTAATTTTGTGCAATTATAAACACTTTAAACCATGCACAATATTAGTCACATGATCCATTATCAATTTCTTTTAGGTGGTGTTTGGATAGGGATAGGGTTAGAAATAGGAATATGATATCCCACTCTTCAAAGGCTAACGTTGGATCTTAACCATCCATTCTTCACACCTCATTTAATCATAATCATTCGTCTATTTTTCTTTTCCTATCCCACTCATCTCAATATCCAAACACCCCATGGGAAGAGTATACAGTACACATTTCTGTGAGCTGATTCTGACTCACGTGCGGTGTCCATTTGCTCCGTACAAGCGCAGTACCGCACTGTACCCGTCAGAGCGCAATTTTTGTGCTGGTTTGGCGTGCGAACGAACCTGGTGAGTCATCATGAGTCATGACCATGGGACTAGTAGGCTGGACCTGGACGGTTGCGGCGCGCGGCAATCGTCCCGCCAGCGCGCGTGTCACTGACTCACTAACTGTACAATAATCCAACACGCCGCAGCCGCACAGCACATGCACGCACGGGGCCATAGCATTCCGTCCTCCTGGCTTCTGCCGTGGGAATATCGAATATACCGTTCTCTTCCATGTAGCATATTCTCCAACCGTAAAATTAAATTGAAAATTTATGTTGTTACATATATTGAATATATGTTACAAGTACCTTTAACTGTTACGGGAGTCCATTTCAGTGATAGTATAAGACCTATTACAACCTGATGAGTTATCAAAGCGACTTATAATTTAGAATAGAGAAATACGCATCATTAATTTGTATGGAATATCGGTTGTCATATAGTATAATATGTGCCATAAAGTTAGCATTATATTGATTATAAAGTTTAGAACGAGCGACACACTCAAGATGTTTGGACATAAATGCATTTTAAGAGTTGAACAACATGTTTTGTTTGGGGATCGAACGCATTCAGAATGTATATGGACGGGTGCAACGTGGAAACGAACCAAGTCGTGCGCTTTCTTGAGGAATATAAGGCCATCCAAAGAAATACTATCTATCTATTGGACTAAGCGGAATAGTCTAAGGATGGACCACTCCATCCCGGCACCCAAATCAAAAACTTTGATTAGGCTGGTTTTTAGATCGGATGATTCCAGATAGCTTGATAACACAAACCAAATAAACATGTTGTAAGGATATTATATACAATGCAAGTTTAAGGATTAGTTGTGTATTTGTTTCATTACTTATAATTAGGTCACAAATCAAATAACCATTAGTAAAAAAATATATGTTGTATGAAAGTAACAAGAAACAGTCTTCGTAATATATGTAGGGACAACTTGTTTTGGCTGATGATGGTGGGGCAAGGGCCGGGACACAAATATTGACAACTATAAGCTATATTAGTGATATTAATGGATAGGAATTGTTGCTAAAAAAATTTAGACAACTATATGTCCAAAATGTTCTTCCACCTATTGATTGAGACTTTGAGAGCTTCAAATATTGTCGTCTTTGAATCTAGTAAAGATAGACGACATGAGAGATAATAAAACTAATATACCTACGATAACTTTAGTGCATTGGGATAGATATTTTTTTCATATCAACTTCTAATGTATGGACTCATTTGGTATAAGCTCTAGTTCCTCATTCGTTCTATTCAAATATCAAGCTTATTAACATAGTAGTTTTAGTCTTTATTTTAATCTAAAATGAAAACTTTATTTTAATCAAAATGAAAACACAATGGTGCTTGTAGGCATCTTTGGTTACTCTCGGCAAGGAGATCTCTATCCGGGGCTGAGGGGGGGGTGGGTGGTGGGCTCTAGTCCTGGTCTAGTCAAAAACATACTCTCCATCCTCTCTCTTTCTCAACACTGTTAAAACGCTGGACTAGAAGGTCTAGCCTATATATGATCGTTGCTTCTATTATAGCATCTTTACTAGCATAGTCCAAGTTTAGTGTTCAATTATTTAATTCACCACTCATCTCGTTTCTAGATGCCGTCAGCACTAACTCTTCGAATTCCTGGATCTAGGGATTGCCAATAATAATTCTGATGAGAACCTCTAGGAAACAAATTGGCAACAGATTTGAAGCAAAGAAGACTCAACAGATATTGAGCATCGTTGAAGCCTCCAAAAAGGGATCAGCCTAACTCCTCACTCATCTTGTGTGGTTTTAATGCTGCTTTACTCCTCACGGAAACTCAAACCACCAGCATACAGTGCCAGTGATGAGGCAGTCACTGTCTTGCTCACCAACCGGCGTATTTCCCCCTCCTTTGCGGTAGCAAGATCATCGTATCCATGCCAATGTTGGTCCTATCCTATTCCATTGTCTATACTCCTACTACCAAGCAAGCTCGCGATGCGGTCCTAGCCGCCCGGCAGCAGCCCAGGTCGTTAGCCTGCCAGTTTGGCAGGCTGCTGGGGCGTGGCAGTCACTCACAGTAGTGACCCCACTCAACACTCAGCGTGCTGCTCCTGCTCTGTCCTGTCCAGCCGAGCACTTGTTGATCGTGAAATCCCAGCGGCGAATGCCAGCCGCTCGCTAGCCCTCGGCCGGGCCCCGACGGCCGGCCCTGATATTGTTGCCTGGCTTGTAACTGTAACAAGCGTGAAGCGTCGGTGCGCCCTCCTCCATCCCAGTTCTGCAACTCCCTGCATGCATTCTGCTCAAGAACGAAATTCTCTCACCTTCTGTACTAGCTGCTCACCTTGCGTTGTGCAATACTCCTGTATACTCTCCCTGCCCCTAAAAAAAATGTTATTTTAAGACTTTCAAGACATTATATTTGACCATTTATTTAAAATTTTTATATACCATTATGACTTATTTTATCATTAGAGATACTTTGATAATAATTTATTTATTTTATAATATTATAAAATTTTTGAACAAGACGAATGATCAAACACAGTGTCTGTCTGAAAAATTAAAAACAACATTCTTTTGGAGATGGTACTGTACAAGGGTTTCTTAGGCTAGGTGATGTGAGACAGGCTACTTTAATTTTGTCGCCAGTGATAAGTGTATGTCATCATTATATATAACCATCTAGCTAGGGTTTGTTAATTTGGTGCCGCCCTGGTGGTGGAAGCAGATAGATATATAGATGCCACGCGAATATGCCCTCCGATCCATGGCGCAATCGCCTGCGTAACTTCAGATGGCGCCGGACGGTTAAGACAATGCACACTACTGCTACTACACTACTGCTACTAGTTCCGTGATATCATCGAACTTTATGATATCATTTATTCAGATTCTAGTAGCATGCACAATATCTTGTATATAGGATATATGTATATGAGATATAAA
>JADLZL010003590.1:0-104403 GCA_015844335.1 Chrysopogon serrulatus | reverse complement strand
TAAAATAAGTAAACCTTAGTCTCAAACAAGGTACTGATATCATATAATTTATGAAAAACAACAGCATGTCTGAAATTAAAGAGCAAGTAAACCTTAGTCTCATACAAGGTACTGATAGCATATGATTTAAAAAACAACAAATGGTCTGAAATGTAAACTAATGATCAAATTTTGTAGCTATATAAATCGGGGTGATGGTTCCAGAGGTGCTCGATAAGATCTTCTTTGAGTTGGACATGTGTTTCGGGTCTCTATGTTTTTGTGCGCCTCAATAAATTCATGTAATGTTCGAGTGGGCTGCCCACGTTCAGGTTCCACATTTTCACCACCGGGCCCTCAAAATCGCCGTCGATCCACATGCCCTTCATCTTCAATTATCATGTTGTGCATGATAATACAAGCCTTCATGATTAATGATAATGTCTCTACGTCCCAAAGACGGGCTGGTCCACGAACAATGGCAAACCTTGCTTGTAGAACACCAAAAGCTCTCTCCACAGCCTTCCTCGCAGCTTCTTGTGCCTTCGCAAAATATTTGTTCTTGTTACCCATTGGACAAGTGATGGAACCGATTAATGTAGCCCATGAGGGATATATTCCATTTGCAAGGTAATAGCCCATCGTATAATCATGCCCATTAACTTTATAGTTAACCTGTGGAGCTCTACCTTCCGCCAAGTTTGCAAACAAAGGGGACCGGTGAAGAACATTGATGTCATTGTGCGACCCAGGCATCCCAAAGAAAGCATGCCATATCCAAAGATCGTCCGGCAACACAACATCCGTAAATGATAGTGGGTTTGTCTACATGCCCCTTTGTACTGACCTTGTTTGTCATATGGACAGTTCTTCCATGCCCAATGCATACAATCGATGCATCCTAACATTCCGGAAAACCTTTCTTCTCACCCATGGCAAGTAAGCGTCTTTGTGTCTTTCTCATTGGGGTACCTCGGTATTCATCTTCAAAAATATCAACCACTGCAGCAACAAACTTTTTGAAGGCTCTCTAGTGCAAACTTTTCGCCAATGCGAATGTACTCATCTGTAGCATCAGCTGGAATCCCACAAGTGAGCATCCGCATAGCGGCAAAGGACCTTTGGAAGCAACTAAGTCCACGCATATTGCCTGCATTTCTTTTACGGGACGAAGTAATCATCATTCTCTTCAACAGCCTTCATTATACGTGCAAAAAAAGCTTCTTCGTCCCTAAACCTAAAGAAACAAATTAAATAGACGATGTGATAGCTAGCACATATTGGGGAAAAAAAAGAATGCACATATTACAAACAAATCTGATGTGATAGGTCAAACCATATACCTTCGACAGAATATATCTTCACCATAAGTTGGATTATCCGCCAAATAATCTTGGAACATCCTGTCATGGCCGTCTTCTCTATCACGATAAATTACTCGATGACCATGGACGGAGCCTCCGGGCCTTCTTTCGACGTCGTTGGAAACATTGCTCACAATCTGAGCAACAGCGAAGACACGAGAAGGTCGCTCGCCATCGGATGAAGATTCATCTAACTGTCTCCGAGCACGGGATCTCTTCCTTGGCATGGTGGCTGGTTGGAGAAGATGGAGTTCGAGGGAGGGAAAGATGGCCTGCAACGATGGATGGGCGGAAACATAGGAGAAGAAGGAAAGAAAAGGGCGGCGGCAGACTAGCGAACGCCGCTGCCGTGGAAGACGCTTACGTGAGCGGCAGAAGGGGCGGCGCGAAGATGAATCGATGAATTCTCTCTCCCTTGCCCTAAATGAGCCAACGGTGGAGTTCCCAGGGACCGGCACCACCAAATAATTAAGCCATGTGGGCCAATAATTTTGAATTTACCAAGCCTAAATGCCAACTTGTTGGAGGAGGAGGTCTATTTTTTCACTTGGCATTTGGGTTTGAGACTTGGCAAAATTAGAGATTTGCCAAATGATGTTTACCAAATTGTTGGAGATGCTCTTAGACACAAGAATAGTACAAATAGATCGACTGGCTGCTGCAGCACACAAGAAGACCAACAAAACCAAAATCGCAGCCACAGGTGACCAAACAGAGAGAAGCACTTGAGAAAGTGAGCAGAGAACAGTTAGCACTTAAAGTTCCCGTGAGACCGAACTGAGACAGAAGCTGCAGCTCGAGTGAAATTTAGTTCACACAAGCCGAGTTTTCGAGTCAGGTCTCATAGCATCACGTGCAATCCAACCAATCCAAAAAAGCCCCCGAAAAGATTGACATTTTAATATGAATTTCATAAAATCCGAAAACCCTGAGAGAAGAACAAATTTGGGGGAAACATCAAATTTGTGGTGCTCATCCAATGAAAGATTTGCTAGGGGATCACCGAGCTGTAAGACATTTCAACGAGCTGTCACATGTCATTGGGCAGCGACATTGGCAGTGATGTCTAGGCTGAGAGCTAGTGTGACATGGAGGATCGGTAGCATGTCGCTCTTGGATGGGCAGCAATAAAAGATGTTTTGACCTCTTGGATGGGCAGCAATAACGAAGATGTTTTGACCACGAGCATCACCATTACTGCCTGGGAGAGGGCATGCAAAATTATTCTAGTTGATAACTTATTTTAAAAATCATCTATCCAACGAAAATTATATTTAAATTCTCCTATTTAAATTTTAAAATTTTTAAATGGCTTCGGATAGAGAAATGATCAAAATAAAAGTTGTAGATATCGAAAAGTTGTACAACTTTGTAGTTGACAACCTTTTTCTTTGAAATCATTTATCCAACAAAAATTATGGTTGAATTTTCTCACATTTGAAATTTAAAATCATAGATCTTGAAAATTTATAAAACTTTGTCATTGATAATGTTTTCATTTGAATTTATTTTATTCTAAATACTCATTTTAAAACCATATGAAAATAGAACGAGGAGGATGAACATAAATATCTTAGAGATAGATAAACATGCTATGATTTCTAAAAAAAGATAAACATGCTATATATAAGCTTAAGGTCATGGGTTCGAGCACCGATGGCTACCAAATACGTGTTCTACTAGGAGGCCACGAAAGTGCACGTTCGATAGGGTTCTCTCCTAGTATTCAATATGTTTTCCTGGAAATCCGACAGCGGTAATGGTTGGTCATAAAACGGACCAGCGTCACCCATCCTTTAATTGTTTGATTTTTTTTTTTATAAGGATGCATCGTTTATCTTTTATGTCGACTGCTGCGGCAGCACGTGCAGTGCAGTTATAAGAATCGATCAAAAGTACTCTCTCTATTCATTTATCTCCTTCGTATTAGCCTTAATTTAGCAGAACAAAAACACTTAATTTGTATTTAATCGGGCAAGGGACAATAAATATTGGCAAGTCTCAAATTAATATGAAAAAAAATTTAAATAAAATATTTTTATTTAAATAAAGAAGATAAATGAATGAAGAGAGTACTATTAGTTGCACCGTCTGTGTACAGAGCGTTGCACATTTAAAGCAAGTCTTTGTTCCTGTTAAATACAGTACTGTCTCCCCGTACCGGGAGAGGAGGACGCTCTGGACGTGGGAGCAAAATTCGTAAAGGACGTCATTTTCTTGCTTAGCTGACTGCAATTTCGACGGGATTGCCCCTGGCGCTTCGTTTGCGAAATCGCGTCAACAAAAAAAAAGGCGTCGCAAAGGAATTCGAACCCTGTCCTCTACGAACGTTTTAGTTGTCTATGGCAATACTGCAGCCCTTTTTTAATCAGAGAAATTTTACTGTTAAACATACCAAATGATGGCTCTTTACTGGCAGATACTCCCTCCGTTCCAGGAATAATTGCACTTCTTTGACTTCTATAATTTTTATTTGACCATTCGTCTTATTTACTTTTTTTTTAGCAAATAATAAAATAAATAAATCATTATAAAAATATCTCTAATAATAGAGTAAGTCAAAACAAAATAAATAATATTTATTAAAAAATTTTAAATAAAACGAACAGTCAAACAGAATCGTAGAAGTCAAAGAAGTACATTTATTTGTGGAACAGAGGGAGTATTTATTTTTAAACTATTTGCTAGAAGACATTCTGGTTCTTGACAAATTGATTGGTGGACACGGTATCCAACAAAATACTTTTATAAATTAGATATAAAATTATATAAATGCTTTAAAAATTATACCATAAAAATTTTCTAGACTCTATATGATGAAAACTATACAGTAAAATATTGTTTTGCATTAAAATGATTGTTTTGCCTCTCTTTATAAATAAACAAAATTAACCATGATTAAGTTTTTCATGTATTTGTAGAACACTAAAAACCTTGAAAAAATTATAAAATACTTACATCATAATATTATAACTATGCTAAAAATATCAGCTTGAAATAATGAAGTTCATAAAAAAATTTTGAACTATAAAGTTGCTCTATGTACTACAAAGTTGTAGATCTCGCCCGACACTAAACTTTTGATATATGTATAGGACATTTCTCTAGCCAAGGCCATTCAAAAAATTTAAAAGTTTGAAGTTCAAGTTCTAAAAACTTAAATACAAATTTGGACACCTAAATGTTCTTCAATAAAGTAATTAATTACAAAGCTTGAGATTTTGTTGAGCTCTATAATTTTCATATAAAGTTTGTCTTCTCCGACTTCGTTTTCAAAAAGTTATGACTTTATTTTGTTTTGCAGCTATATTTTCCTTGTTGGCAGTCCCTAGAAATATATCCATCTTCAATGGTCTCGACATATATAAGAAATTAACTAACTCTACAAATTATGATATTTTGTGGAGTTTGTTTTGTGTCAACTGCACCATAAAATAGGTACATTTCTAGGGATGTTTTTTAAGCCAACTACCCTTGTAAATTAGTTTAATTACAAGATTGGTTCATACGCTACAATGCAATTAATAGATTGTAAAATGTCATCTGTGTAGTAGTGTTACAAGTGTTTTTAATCACTTGGTCAAAACTACAAAAAAATATAATAACTAAGTACTTTTAGTCTAATTAATATAAGAGTTAAATGTATGAGGGCCCCTAAGCTTGTCAAAGGTACCACACTTAGATACACGAACTTTTAAAATGTACTTTTAAGTCCCTAACCTTGTTAGTTGGTGCACCATAGTGGTAGATATAGTAAAAAAATAATAATAAACTTGCGGTGCACCATTTTACAAGTTTAGAGATGTGTCATATACAATTTAACAAGTTTAGAGATCCATAAATAATATATTTTTAAAGTTTGCAGATCTAAGTGCTACCCTTAACAAAGTTCAGAGACCGCTCATATATTCAGCAAATAATTACTAGTCAAAGGCCGCTCGTCATTCAGAAATAAAAAGAAGCCTTATATTTGCAAAGAGGTAGTAGCAGCTACTGTGGTATCGACTTTTCTAAAAAAAAAAAAAAAAAAAAAAAAAAAAAAAAACTACTGTGGTATCGGGGTATATTTCGCACGATGGAAGGAGCATATACAAATAAATTATTATTTATGTTCCACTTAACATATCTGAAATACATACCTGATCATTGTTAATAAGGAGTTACAATCTATCTTTACTCAAACTAAATCAGAATACAATACGCTGGGTTCTTCTCAGGACATAAACTGCCAGTTGTAAACACTGAAACTTATTTATTGGAAACATCGTCACGGCAGACCTTTCCTTATTATGACTTTTCTGAAGAGCTGTTTTGTATCGTCAGCAACTCAGCATGCGTCATGCTATGCCATGATGATAATTAAAACAAAAAAAGAGTGTGAGAATCAATACACTTGTTCTAATATTTTGCACACGGCAATGAAAATTCTGGGACAATATAAATAGCCTAAACAATATATGGCACATATGGGCTCTATTTTTATTCCTCAATATATAGCCAATTTAAAATTTATATTTATAGCACATAAATAATTTGTAAATGTTTGTGATTGAGGATGAGTAGGTAAGATTCTAGACTATTTTATTGTGGAGCTGTTTTAAGGCCCATGCATAGCAAAGTTGAATTATACATATATTATATATTATATTATTATCACTAGCAAGATGAGGAATTTAGAATTTTCTAATCATTAGAAATTTCTAAGAATTTTTCAAGAAGACCTAAATCTGAGCAATTTTTGTTACTTTGCAATCGTGAGCACATCTCGCATCCATTCATTTGCATCTGCTTGCAAAGTTTTATATAGCAATATTTTATATTGTTAGCAAAAAAAATACTGGGCATGAAACTGTAAATTACAGCGCTAGTATATGTTAGGTCTACTTTACATAAAAGGGATATATAAAGTGGCATGGCTACAATGGCATTTGATACTTAACTGCTACAATGGCATTTGATACTTAACTTCATACCTTCTATATATGTCACTAAGATAAATCTGTATGATTTCTCAACCGAATGTATGATTTGACTGCCAGCTTCATACCATCCTAGACAGCAAGTTAGGAAAGTGCATGAGCATTTCAATAAAAAGTAGTTACACTAACAGAAAAAAAAAAATGCAACACAAAGTCACAAAGATAGTTGAAGCTATGAACCATAAGTGTCACAATTGGTTTGTAGCCAAGTTCTTCGGCAGCTTTGTTACAACTGAATGTTCTATGGACTGTCAGATACTTGATCCTAGCTGGTGTTAGCACTTGAGGTTGGCACATTCCATAATGGTGTAGAAACTTGTATCCCCACTCTACCAAATAGCTTACTACCTTGATGACAAGCAAAGGTATTCTTATCTTGAACAACCTACATAAATTTCCACCATATTAACAATACAGTTTGGTATACCATGTGTACACCCTTATGAAATAACAATAGTCCTATAATAAAGCAAATAAACTTGTCACCATAACTAAGATATAATATTGTATGCACACTCTTGCATAGTAAATGGAAGTAAATAAATCCTAATTTATATTTGTCTTCACTTCATATAAAAAGCATATAGTCAATGGTGGTGATTCGTTCTATTATAACTATCTTCTAGTGTGATGGTTTGCATATACATGTGTGTAAGATTGCATAGAGGATTGTCCACTTTGTATCTATGTGGTTCTTTGTAGCTTAATTCTAGATGTAATTATTATAAAAATACTACTTGGTAAGTGACTAGCTCAATTATTAGAACCTATAACTTTAGATATTTTGATTCAAGGTTCACTGCAATGATATGTAGAAAAAATTTGACTTGATAAGGATAAAACTCTCATCATCTCTACATTCTATTTAAAAGGTGTTCATTATAGACAAGTGTTATTATAATGAACAACAATGTATGGAAAAGTGGATACCCTTGAGATATATAGCAGAAGAATGTAATGTATTTGTGTGTGTGTGTGTGGGGGGGCATGTGTGCGCCAAACAAATACAAAAAGGAAAGCAACTCAAGAACACAACTATGTACTAGTAGTTATAAACCACTAACTTTTTTTTTATATAGAGCAAGGAGACTCTATTAAGGTATAAAAGTACATCCATAGAAAGAGCACCTTTTGTATCCAAGTTCTTCTTGAAGAAGATATAGAAAGTCCCACATATTCATTGGCTCCGTATTTGTTATAAAGTAGGCCTAAAATTTTAAATATATATGTCATGATAATTTACTGTAGAAGTCAAAGTTTGCCATAAGATTGAAAGAAACATACTTTCCCACCACTGGTTTTTGCGCCTTCTGTTGTAGAAAGAGTTTTTTCAGCACAAATGTGACCATGTACCACATTTTCAACATATACAAAATCATCACAATTCTTCCCATCACCAAAAATAAACTGCATTAACACTGAGCTTGTAAGACCCATAAATAGATGGATCCTAAAACTTTTTATAAAGGATTATTAAGAATGCTGGTTATAGCTTGGTAAGTATGTAGTTTAAAAATTATTACCTCTTCATTTGGTGTTAGGTAATGCCGTCATCACAATACAAAATTCACAAGCTTGTCCTGGCTGAGCTTTGGACATTAATTTGAAATTTTGGCCACTTAAATAAGTTTTTTTCATAGTAGATTCATGTAAGACCAATAACATAAACTCTAATTGATAAAATTTGCAATAAAATTATTGCATTGTGTAATATTTTGTATAATAGCATTTGGTAAAAAGAATTTATTTTCCTATTTATGTCAGGAGTATTCCTGCACACTTATTCAGTGCATAGGCTTCAAAAAGATCTATGCCTACTTCAAAACAAATGAGTTCTTTAATGATGTGGCATATGCTTTCTTACGTGTGTTTTTCCACACTGGTCCAGAGTTGGTAGTATAACTATGTCACCAGGGCCAAAAATGCTACCAGGACGTATGCAACAAGTTAGAAGGTCATTAGTGCCATTAGCCTTCAAGACTAACTTTTCTGCTTCTGCCTTTGTTTGTCCATATGCATCAGGAAACTGCCAATAAAAAACATATGGTCATAAAAAAAGTTTATCATAATTTTATGTCGATGGAGGAATATTTGTACTGAATTAATATAGGCAAGCATGCCAAGAAAAATGCCTCTGTGAAAGGCTCACTTTGTCATCGTGTAAACCACTTCTAGAAGAGAAGTGATGTATTTATGGGTAACATAAACATTAAGTGCCTAACAGATTATTGAGTAGTCAATATATTTTCATGCAACCTTATCTGGGTATGGCAATGATTCATTTGCATCGAGAAGCCCATGAACTCCGTCAAACACAACAGCAATAGAGCTAGTGTGTATAAGCCTTTTCACCTTGCAAGTCATACACGCATCAACCACATTCTTTGTGCCTGTGCATATATATAGGATAAAAATCAAAAGCTAATATATAATAAAATTAACATATATAAAGTATTTTACTCTTATAATAAATGGTATCATATTTATCCTTACAAATTTGTTTAGTTCTCTATCTACTACTCTAGAAACACTGTTTGCTAATTTTCTACTCCTGTTCTAAATTATATTGTAAGCGGTTTGGTTTTTCAAGGTTTTGCTATATATCAGATATGACACATAGTAAAAATTATGTATCTAGAAAAGCTCGAACAATGACTTATAATTTGAAATGATGTAGTAGTTAGCATGCAAGCCTAGTACTCCCTCTGACCCATAATATAAGGAAATTTCTGGTGTTAAAATTTTTTTCCCAGTAAGGATTTCTAAGAGACCACCTATGCAATCAACCATTCACGGGAAGGATTATCCCAATATGAGCATAATTTAGCCAATCAAGAGTTGGCCTAACTATTTATGAGGAGCATGATGTCTTAGTTTGTTCTAAAATTTGCTGATATCCTTATATTTTTGGATGGGAGAGGAGTATGCAGTAGTACAAAACTTTCTTATTTAGGAACGAATTTAAACAAAACATACATAGGAAAGGATAGGTGTCAATTTGTATTTTGACACAATCTATGCCTTATTGAATGTATATTATTAGTCCTCTTAAAAATTCCAGTGACAAATAATGAATAAGGGTTCTTATGAAGAATGTACATCACCAATTACCAACATATTTATACTAAAACAAAAATGAAATTTGTGAAACAATGTGAGTACCATGTTAGATTGAAAGATTATATAGGTATAATTAATTAGGTATTGAGTAGCTTATCATTTAACTGCTGTCATGCATTGTGCTCTTGGAATAATTCTTGTAACTGACCCTCAACGTTGACCTTATAGTGAAGTTGCCAGTTGTTCTTGCTAGGATCCGCAGCAGCTGTGTGGAAAACAACTTCAACCCCTTCAAAAGCTGAGTACAAGAAAATAAAAAATCAATCAAATTTCAAGCTCGTAGGATTACAATACTCGTATATAGCAACAGGCCGGGCAAGCAGCTGTGGCAGTCCGTCTACTGAAGAACGGTTTGATCCCACATCCACTATTCCACTGGAAGAAATTAAACAGTGGAAGCATGCATGCAGTAATAACCGGCTGCGGCGGTCACCTTTGATAAGCTGGTCTAGGTTGCAGACATCCGCTTCGGCATAGACGGCACGGCCATCACGGAGGGCGTCATCCAGGACGCCCTCGGTGTCGCCGGGGCCGAGCACGACGTCCGGGGCGAGGTCTGTGACCCGCACATGCCATTCACCGGAGCGCAGCAACGCGGCCACCAGGTGCCTCGCCATGAAGCCCCGGCCGCCGGTCACTGCGCACCACCTGATCTTTCTCTCTGAGCGGCCACTGCTGTTGCTGTTGCCATCATCACGGAGCGACCCCATTCAGATTCGGGGGAATAAGCGCCCAGGGTTAGCTATACATGCATGTCCATGGCCGCTTTTTGCACGCATATTTATAGCCGGGACGAGCGACCCTGCTGAAGTGCTGATCGATCCAGAAGCTGTACAATGGAGGATAAGCTTGGAAACTTGGATCACTCGCTCAGTCTCGCCGCCAGTCACCAGTCACCTACTCCATACGACTGCATTGCAAGCACCGACGCTAGCTAGCTAGGCCAAATGCTGGTCTGGCTGTGGCTGCTTGCTTGACGTGCTCTGAGAGCCGGCAAGACGGCACCGCTAACTTATTGCTAGCTTGCGCACAACCTGACGGTACACACCGATCGACGAGCTAATGTATGGCGCCATGACGCCCGACGACTGTCTGTCCTCTCCACGTAGCCTGTCCATGCTGCGTCACCGCGTGCGTGGAGTCCGGGCGGATCATACAGTACATACACCGCCTCACACTCCACGCTAAAGGCTAGCTAGCTATCGCCTCGAGTTGCTTCCGAGATGCATGATGTAAGGCTACATTGTGTCTATCCGTATCTGTCTTCTTTCGTTTTTCTAGAATTGTTGACAGCTTGCCAAATCTGCTAAGCTGGTTTACCTTAAGCTTATAAAGCTGACTCTAGCCAAACCGGTTAAGCCAGTTTCATTATCTTACTATTACTAATTAGAGGCCCCAACGAAAGCACCACATTAATCCTCACCAGAAGCGCCAAAAAAAAAAGAAGATAAATACTAGAAAGTCCCATAATAATTAGAAACATCTGGCCTTTAGTTTAGTAGACACTAATCATCATAGTCAACGAAAGCACCACATTAATCCTCACCAGAAGCGCTAGAAAAAAGATAAATACTAGAAATTCCTACAATAATCAGAAACATATAGCCTTTAATTTAGTAGACACTAATCATCATAGTTAATAATAGTCATCCGATTGGTTGCAATTTATATAAAATTACCACCTCCCATTATAAAAAAAAAGCATAAAAATAACCCTCTAATTTTATATTTAAATTACCTACCACTGCCATTATGAAGAATAATTCAGAATAACTCCCTAAACTTATTTATAAATTCACCATGTGTATGTGTTATTATGAAAATAAAACAAAATAACCCCCTAAGTTTATATTAAATTTCCACTTTTCCACTTTGCCATTATAAAAAATATTTCTAAATAAATCCTTCACATTATATCTAAATTATCCATCTTTCGCTATTAGAAAAGATAATTTAAAGCAACCCTCAAACTTTATATCTAGATTCCTAAACTGTCATTATGAAAGACAAATTTAAAATACATGATATTAATTGTATACATTATCTACGTTTATAATTATGAAATTAATGCAAAATAACATCCTAAATTTATGTCCAGCCTATTTATGTACGTTGTAATTAAAGAGAACATAAAGTATTATATTTATATTTGTATTAAAAAACTATTATAAAAGATAAACAAAAATATCACTCAAATCTATATGTAAACACTAATATATTAAATTACAAACACAAATTGATATTCATAAAGTACAATACATATGTATTTATAAATCTTAAAATTTTACAATCATGAACTTAAATAACCATATGCTACGTTCACCATGTATACCAAGTAAATATATATATATATATATATATGGATAAATATTTTTTTTTAAAATGTTTAATTCACAAACCATGTAGTAATAACATGACATCAATAATTCACTTTAAATTATATTAAAAACATGATAATTAATTACATTTGTTATTTAAAATTATTTTATATTTTAAAGTAAAATATTATATCATGTCAGTATTAATAATGTAATTTATATAAAAAATTCAACAAACACAATGCTAGAGTACAATATGAGTTTCAACTTAAGTAATATTAAAAAACAATATTACTAAAACCTAAAATCTTTTTTAATTTAAAACAATTCAATAAAAGATAAAAAATACACTAGAGTTTCTACTTAAATTGATTAAAAGTTAAAAGCTAACTATAACTAATGAAGTCATAGAATGGGATGCATCTAGTGTTTATATATGTTAATGAGGTTTTCAACTAAACACAGTATCATGCTAGAAGAAAATAAATAATAAAAAGTCTAACTAGATGTCTCTAATAGAACCTCCACATTAATCCTCACGAGATAGATAAGAAAACAAAAGATAGTACCTAAAAGTTCTCACAAAAATCCAAAATATTTTATCATCAATCCCGCATAATCACCATTACTAATTTCTCTCAAAACCACCATTAATAATAATAGCTATTGAATCTATTCTAATTTCTAAATAATTAAATGCTATGCTATTGTGTAAATAAAATAACATAAAATAAACATTTATATCTAATTACTCGATGTTTCTTATTATGATAGATAATCTACTTAACCTAATTTTTATCTTATTATTTAAAAGATTAAATTTTCTTACAAATCTTCATCTAAAAATTATCAACATCTTATATTAAAAAAAGTGTTTAAATAATCATAGAGCATGTATGTGTTATTAATATTAACATTTGATTGAAGTAAGCATACATGATGTGCCAACATGCATTAGTGACAAATATATATGTTATGTTTTAGCAAAAACATAATTAAAAAGACTGATAATTGATATAGACTAAGAAGTATCTGTTACATCTACTTTGTAGAAAATAAACACAACAAAAAATATATAATTTAGTATAAATAATTATTTACTATCATATGTATTAAACGGTATATCTCTTAAAATTTTAGCTCGTGCGGGAGCACGAGGTTGATGGACTAGTTACCAGAATCCGAGTATAATCTAGGAAATGTGTGTAGACTCTGGGCAAAATCCACGTTTTATAGATGTCTTGCTACTTACGGTACTCTTGTCATCACTTATTATAGTAGATATAGAAGGTACAAGTTTGAATGCATCACGACCCTTAATTTTTATAATAAAATACTTCTCCCTTTACAAATTGTTACTCGTTTTTTTTTTATTAGATATACATAAATTTTAATATATATCTAGTAGACATAATATATATACATGTATACCAAAATTATGTGTCTCAAAAAGACAAAACGGTATATTTTTTTTGAATGGATGGAGCAGATTTATATAAATGAGGTGCATGTACACCAAAATTATTTGTCTCAAAAAGACAGAACAGTATATTTTCTAGAATGGATGGAGTAGATAAGTAATTAAATAATTAATTGCATTCAGACCCAAAAAAAGAAAAGAAAAAATCATCTAGTACACGCTTTTCACCATCATATGTCATGTTCAAAAATGTAATAAAACAATTTACCTTGATAAATAAATAAACAAAAGTATTAAAATAATTTACAACAAAAAAATAAATTAGTTCTAAACTAAATTATAGAATACCAAATTAATTTAATCTATATGTATCATTAATAATATTAAAATTTATGTATAGATATACTATTAAATAGTTTCAATGCATGATTACTAAATAATCACATTAAATTAGTCATGGAGAGAAAAATTTTAACTAGATTCATTATACCTGGATCTTGGCAGAATCTGGGACGGATATTCTATATGTTTTTTTTTTTCAAATATAGGTCTAAAAACAAATTCAAGTAAATCCATTTAGTATGCACATTATAAATAGATGCAAATACGGATATGTATATTACAAGTTTTAACGGATACGAATGTTGGATAATTTAGGATACCTATTTCCATTTCCATGCATCTCTAGTGGTGGAGCCCGTGGGGCAGTATGGAAGAGACGAGGAGTCAAATGCAGCCATGCAAGGGAGGAGTCAGCAACCATGGCTTTGGGGAGTCGGCATCTAGTAGACTGGTGCTTCAAGTTTAAATTATAAAAGTATTGACAATCTAAGATATATCTAAATGCATAGCAAAAGCTATATATATAAAAATATAAAAATGTCTTATAATTTGGAGTTAAGAGAATATCTAATACCATTGCCTAAACAAATACAATTTTACATGTGCGTTTTTTATTAAATTTGACCAAATATATAAATATTAATATTTATGATGTTAAATAAATATAACATGAAAATGTGTTTCTTGTTGAATACAAGGGTAACTATTTAGTATGATAAATATTTATATTTTTATAAATTTAGTTAAATTTGATAAACTTTAATAAAAGAAGTGTTCTAGAATTACATTCTTTTTTAATAGACAGTAGCTTACGATGGGGCGGGCGTTCATGTAGGCGAACTGGGCCAAGGCTGTAGCTGTTGTGGGCCTGTGGCCTACGAACGGATGTGTTTGCTAGTTTAGGATTACGTTTGGGTTGTGAGCCCGTAAATACTTGCTTGTTCAGCTCTCAAAGCTGCTTCTTTACTATAACGAGTTGAAATGGTAGCTCCGCTCAAGCTGAGCCGAGTCACTAACAAATAGAGATGAAATCAGATTGGATATGGACGAATATTACATATGCCAAATATAGGTAGTTTATTTTAATTCATAGTTGAATACAGATAATACCAGATGAGTATCAAAAAATTCATCTCTTCGAATATGGATACAATTCGTACATTAAATGTCCAGATTCATATACTAACTTCTAACTAGGGTTTTAATCATTTGGGGATGGATGGATATCAGAAAATATCCCTCTCCTTTTCATCTCTGTTGAGATGAATCGCGCTGGACGAACTAGTGAAGTTTTTGTCCAACGCTAGGGACTCGAGACCAAGTCCAAGTGGACCTTTGATGATTTTGTTGTTCACTTATCGCGCATAGGATATGTGTGGAGTGAGTCTACACCAAACCAGAATTTTTGTTCCGGGAAGAGAGCGCAGCACACAGCTATTCTGCTTCCGCCGCAGAAAATCCGGATCCTGCTGGTAAGACGAGATGGCGACGGCGATCCGATCGCAACCACGATCAGGCGCACTGCTTCGAACAGGGAGCAGCAACCGTCCCTAAGCCATCAGGAATCTGCCACCTGGGGCATCTCCGAGCCAATAATAGCTCCTCCCAGCCACCATGAGAAGAACGTGCTCAAAACATAAACTAAGCAGGAAAATGGAGAAAGAATCCAACTCGCAATCGCTGAACAGCCCAGTGCCTCTGCATTTATTATGCACACCCAGACGACGAACCAAGGAAGGGGAAAGAGGAGAGCAGAGCAGCAACAGCATCCCAAGGCGAGGGAACAGAGCGAATTGAAGCAGGTTTCGTGTTGATTCGGTGGCGTTTACTTCTGTTTCCGGTGGAGATTTGAGGTCTGCGGCGAGGATGGCGGCACCTGCGAAATCCGGGGAGAAGGCGACCAGCTTCGCCATGGCCTGCAGCCTGCTCAGCCGATACGTCAGGCAGAACGGCGCCGCCGCCGGCGATCTCGGCCTCGCCATCAGAGGTGAATTCTCTTGTCTTTTTGAGGAAAAGTTGGGGCCTTGAGGAACTCGGTAGGTGTTGTTTATCTGTTGGGAGTTTAGCAGTGTCTGTTGGGAAGAAGTGGTGAATTGGGGTGCGATTCATGCTAAAAGTTGCTAGTTTGAGGTGCTCCCGTAGTCGTCTCATGTTAGATCTGATCCCGAAGTCTTGATCTGGAAGCAAAGTATCACTTTTGCTGAACATCTGAAGATGCTGAACATCTGAAGAAGAGTGTTTTATTCCGATTTCAGCTGAAGCCGATGCAAAGAAGACATCGGCAGACACGGAAAATGGGGAGACGAGGAAGGAGACCATGGATCTCTTCCCCCAGAACGCTGGGTTCGGCTCGGAGGCCGCCATGAAGGAAGCCCCTGATGCGAGGTACTTGGCCAAAAGATACCTCTATTCCATTCGGTTTCGGTTTACAGCCATTCTTGTTCATGTACATGTTAGTATCGTGTTAGTCTGTTGATAACTGGAAAAAAAAAAATCTAACTGCTGTGAGAAGCAGCTCTTGATGGCCAGGTTTTTTACCCAACGAGCTGTGTTTCAGATCATGGCTCGTATCCTTTGTATGATGTAGATGGTTCGATCATCACACACTGGACAGGTCTTTGTCTGCAGAAAATAGTGAGATGTTAATTTGTGATCTGAAACTGAATATTTTAAGAGTACATATTGTTCATAGGGCTTCTCAGATACAAGCCGGACTCTGCCAAACAATCTAAAGTGTGGCAGAGCACAGTTTCTGTGATGTGTGCAAAACTTTCTTGCTGCGGAGTAGTGGTTGAATGGTACAAAATCCATCCGTGAATATGTAGAATCTGGCACACTGAAACTAATGAATGAAAAATTGGTGCCACACGCAAGTTCTGAAACTTCAAAATTTTGATTCATAGAAGTTGTTCTCGCGTATAATTTGGCTACCAAAATTGACAGCTGGAAACATCCTGATTCTCAGGGAGCCAGAGAAGCATCAACTGACTATCTTCTATGGTGGGAAGGTCCTTGTGTTCGATGACTTCCCTGCTGAGAAGGCAAAAGACCTGATGCAAATGGCCAGCAAGGGTTCATCTGTAGCCCAGAACCCTGGCTTGCTGCCATCCACCACAGTTGCAACCATCACTGACAGCACCAAGATTGCAGCAGTGCCAGCCGCTCCAATTGCCGTGGTCAACGCCCAGAAAAGTGCAGCAGGTTGCTAACTTGTCCACCACTTATTCATATGTGCACGGCGTTCCTCTGAAAGATTAATTTCTGTCTTGCTCACTATTCCCAAAATGTGTATGTGTTTCAGATATACCACAGGCTCCCAAGGCATCTCTTCGCCGGTTCCTTGAGAAGAGAAAGGATCGGTAGGTTACTCTTGTTGTTGGGATGACACAATTGTTGTTCCAATCATACAACTCTTTGAGGACGATCTAATCTGTGGCATTCCCTATTTCAGCCTTACTGCAAAAGCACCATACCAAGGTTCCCCTTCAGATGCTACACCTGTGAAGAAGGAGATGGTGGAGAGTCAGCCATGGCTCGGGCTGGGACCTCAGATCGTCAATCCTGATCTGAGCTTGTGCAAGGATGGGAGCCAGTGACCAACAATCCAGCATCATCATCTTCAAAACTGCAATACTCCTGTGACCACAGTACAGGATCATAGAGAGACTTCACAGTCATGTGTCAAAGTGTTCTGTTTTGGGCCTATCATTCCATGTTTTTCGCGTGGATACATAGGTTATATGATGTAAAGAACGTAGCTGCTGATGAACTTGAGTAAGGATTACCGTTGCTGGGGCAGGTTTGGCTGATCAACCTGTGGTGGCCTGACCCAAATGGCCATGTTAGAAAGATGAAACTGTAATGTAGCTGCTAGAACAAGTTCACATTTTGGGATGTTCTGTGTTGTTTGGCTTTAGCACTAGTTTGTGTTACAAAGCTATTTATTGTCACAGATACATCCCACATTATTGTTTTATTTTTATTTTCATGTCAATACTCTTTATCTTCTGGCTATCACAGATACATCCCGTATTTTCATGTTAGTATGATGATTGATGCCAGCAAGGAATGATGATTGGCCCCCTCATCCCTCTCCTTGTTTTCTCTCCCTTTCCCCCAAACATCTAGATCATGCATCCTGATCTAAATCGAGTGATCACCAATTGATGCCTTGTTAGTACATTAACATTCCTGGTGATGGTAGCATGGGTGATTAGGTTTTTCTCTCATTGATGGCACGGGCTCCAAGAGAAACCTATTGCTCAAAGAAATGCTAACGAACAGAGGTGGGGAGACAACCTGATGCTCACAGAAATGCTAGGCATCTATTTATTCAATTGTTTGAGCTATCGTTTCTAGTTATCGGGTCATGTTACTTAAATGACTGGTTGGCAAAAGCACAGGCAGACTTCAGAGACTTTTATGATGCTCGATCTAAATGCACACTCATCACCTTGTTTTGTAGGACGAGGACAGAGTTTTGGAGGCTTCATATGAACTTGCGGTACAAGAGAATAGAAGCAACCACGCTATGTTATTTCTCCGTGGTTGGATTCTAGATTGATACAAGTAGTTTTGAGCTGTATTTACCTTGGCTCTAAGACCCACTTGGAGCTTCCTAGATATGAACCTTCTTTATTTTTTGTATTATTTATTATTATAAAAATGCCTATGTGTAACATCAGACCTTTAATTTCTTTAATTAGTTATATCATAAAGGTCATTGCTAGCTCCTGTGTTTGGGCTAAATTTTGTTTTGTTTTATATAGGAAAAAGTTTATTTTAGGTCCCTTAACTTTTCGAAAAGTCTGCAAGTTATCCCTAGACTCTAAAACGGACAAAATGCATCCCTCAACTTTTAAAACCGTTCATATTACATCCCTCAGCAGGTTTTTCGGCGAGTGGTTTTGCTACATAACAGTGGTTTTGTTTTTTTTAATGTATTTCAGTTGAATCTTTAAAAATCATAGTAAATCATAGAGAAATCATAAAATAGAAAATTTAATTTTGTTAGACTTTAAATAAGTAGATCTACACAGTGAACATATAATATGGTATGCTTTGATATAAAGTTTTTACTGTAGCTTTAGATCTATGCATTTCTATAATTAAAATAAATTATATAGTAAAAACTTTGTACTAAAGTGCACCATATTATATGTTCACCATGTAGATCTACTTATATGGAGTCCAAAAAACTAGATTTTCCATTTATAATTTTTCTATGATTTTCTAAAAATTCAGCCAAAATAAATAAAAAAGCAAAATCATTGTTACTGTAGCAAAACCACATTTACTATAGCAAAACCATTGTTGAAAACCACCGAGGGATGCAATATGAATGGTTTTAAAAAATTGAGAGATGTGTTTTATACGGTTTTAAAGTTTAGAATAACATACAAACTTTCGTAAAAAAGTTAAGGGGTGTAAATTAGACTTTTTCCTCTTTTATATATCTCAAACAAATTGGGTCCAGCCATACAGGGGCAGCGGAAACGGACCATTTTGGATCTGTAGTGGGCTTTCAGGCCCATAGTGTTGCTGGACTGTTCTGCCCCAGCGCCAGCAGGGCTGGTAGGCCTTTCTTAAGTTCAGTGGGCTGGGCCTGAGGACACCTGGGCCGTGGCTGGGACTGGGAGTGTGCGATGCATCATGGAATTCAGGATCTTCTCAAAAAAAAAAAAAATCATGGAATTCAGGAATGAGACAGAGCAGGGAAGAGGAAGACTCAACAACGTCTTCATCAGGATTCAGGGGTCTTCTCAGCTTCATTTGTAGACTTGGGTTGGGTATCACACGTCATCACCCATACTGTATATAGGAAATGAAGAAGTACCTGTAGACCCAAGGCCCAAGTTACTTAGCAAAATAAAATCAGCCTACAACGTAACGAAAATGATTTCGAGATGGAAGATACTAGTAGAATGCATAAAAGAACTACTGGCGTCTTGTCCTCCATGAGCGCACGGCGCATGGCGACACTGCTTCACCTTCAACGATGCCGTGTATTATATCTCATTACGACGAGACGATCGAGAAAACAAGGGGACCCGGCCCGGCCTGGCCCAACCTGCGATAAAGAAAACAAGCCAGTTGCTATCCACACGGCGACGGCCATGATACCTACTGTATTTTTCTTTCTCTTCTAACCCAACCATGCAGCTATAACCATTGATTATTAGCATAAGAATTAGATTTTTAAAAAACATAAGAATTAAGTTCGGGTCCAATTTGATAGCAATGTAGGCTGTCGCTGTTTCATGATTACTCATTTACTCTACACCAAGTAGTGGTAATTAGTAGGTATATGGTTTTGCATGACAGGGTTAAATTGTTGACCAATTCCAGCAGTACCGACAGATTGTTCTTCAATTGTTAAATAGGAGTATGTAATAATAGTTCTGGGCCGTCGTGATGTATTCATCCGATCCTGTAGTCAGTAATCGCTTATTCAATGTCCTGGTCTCTCCTGGATACAGAAACCAAAATATATACTTATGTATAGTGGTTATTAATTGTAGGGGGTAAATATCAGCGGTGTATCATCTCAGGATGATAGCGTCTAACTTTGTTCCATTGTCTAGAAATTGAAGGGTTTATGAAAATGATGGGACAAGCTAAAGCGACGTGGTTGAACTTAAGGCTGTGTTAGTGATAGGTGTTTAGCGGTGTAGGGAGTGCTGGTTTCTCCCTCTCTCACGATCATGAAAGGTAGACTTCTACTTTTTCTTCTTCCATAGGTATCATGATGCTAGCTAGTCGATCTGACAGTGATCACCACATTCCACATATACTGTAGCATCCCTGAAGCATGGCCCTGACGAGCTCCTATTCCAAACAGCTACTAGTAGTACTGAATTGGACTTGCCTCCTGCATGCTGAGAATATATATCAGGCAGCTAATGATAATGAAATGCAATTGGCTGCTGTTGAGCAAAAGAACAGGCAGATTCTTCAGAGAGTTTTATGATGCTCTAAATGCACCATCCATCACCTTGTTTTGTAGGAGGACAGAATTTTGAAGGCTTTTATATGAATTTGTGGTACAAGAGAAAAGAAGCAACCACTGGTTGGATTATAGGACTTGATATAAGTGGTTTTGAGCTGTATTTTGAATCTAAGACACGCTTAGAGCTTCCTCGATATCAACCTTCCTTCTTTCTTTTTCTATTTTTTATTATAAAAATGCCTATGTGTATAACATCCTGATATAACAAATTTTCTTCCGTTAGTAAAGGAACGGCCCATTGCTCGCTCCACTGTTTGGGTCAACTTGTGTTTATTTTGTTTTATCTCAGACAAATCAGGTCATGAGATTTTTTTAGAGGGTACAACGAGGACGCCATGAACTCATACCACAGTACAAAACCTCGGTCGCTGCGAGGAAACACATACTAGACGGAGATGGGGAAGTACAAAACCTTACAGGGAAACGCACGCATACCACGCATGTATAAACCCTAGTTTAAACCGGAAAAAATCCGAGACAAAATGGGGAAAAACCCCGTGAGGGACGTGAATCGAACTCACGCCCGGCTGCTCGCTCACCTGGCGAGCTAGCCACCGAGCCTACGCTCGGTCCTCAAATCAGGTCATGAGATGAGATCCAGGATCTCAAGTGGCACGTTGTTTGTTCCTGAGCTGGCCTCCCAGGCCCCATGGTGTTGCTGGACTGGCCTACCATTCCTCTATTAGTATTAGGCAGCGCCAGCAGGGCTACTATGCCTTTGCTCAGGAAAAAAAAGGCCACTAGGCCTTTCTTAAGTTAAATGGGCTGGGCTGTGCCTGAGGATACCTGGGATTATTTAGTGTTCTAGCTCTAACACTAAGGCATGACTGTGCACCCCAATGTACAGGGAAGACTCATCTGGATTCTGTCCAAGTGCCTAAGACTGATTGCAGCCGTGTACTGCATACCATTCTGGAGGGACTTTTTACCTAAAAACAAGGTGCAACGGCATACGCCAAAAAGTTTGCTACTATTTAGGGCGCCCGACACACGCTAAATATAGCGCTATGCCGTTTTGTCCGCTACTTAAGCCGTGGCAGAAGCGCTAGAGAGAGAGAGAGAGAGAGAGAACATGCAGCAGGACCTACCTTTTACAAGAAACAAAAATATATTATAACTCACAAACCAAAAAAAACCAAATTAAATTCTGATTGTATCATTAAATTTGCTTCAATAAATTCTTCAAAACAAGATCTCATATGGATAGATTTAGATAAAATTTATAGAAGATAACAAGTAGGACATTTGTTAGTAGTTGATATAGTGTATAGGATATAGAGGATGATGGATGCAGAATAAGGCGTGTATAGAGGAGAGAATCTTAATAACTAGAATGTATAGAGGATGAAAAATAGTGGATGATGAGTGCGGATAGCCCAAAGACCTCAACAATTCATTTTGCTTGTTTGGATATATTTTAACTTATTATCTCTTACAGAATCAACCAAAACTAACCGAAACCCGCCAGCTTTATACCCGCCCAAATGCTGTCCAACAGTGTTCAGCCGTTTTATCTCAGTGGTCTTTTTGGCGTTCATTGATGCCAACAGTGTTTCTCTCAAAAAAAAATCAACTATTTTGTTGACTTATAAGTTCTATCGAACAGAAAAAAATATACTACTTACTACTAGTACTAGTAGAATGAATAAAACTAACTGGCGTCTCTGTCCATGACCATGAGTGCATGGCGTCTGGGACACTGCTTCACCTTCAAACGATGCCGTGTGTTTCTCATTGAGACGAGACGATCAAGAAATAACGGCCCCGCCCCGGCCCAGCCCGTGATAAAGAAAACAAGCCGATTGCTATCCACACGGCGACAGCCATGACACCTACTGTATTTTTTCTTCTTCTAACCCAACCGTGCAGCTACAACCATTGATTATTAACATAGGAATTGAAGTTTGATAGGAGTGTAGGCTGTCGCTGTTTCATGATTACTCTACACCAAGTAGTGGTCATTAGTAGTAGTAGTAGTATATGGTTTGGCAGGACAGGATTAAATTGTTGACCAATTCCAGCACTACGGACAGATTGTTCTTCAATTGTTATATAGGAGTATGTAATAATAGTTCTGGGTCGTCGTGATTTATTCATCCAATCCTGTAATCAGTAATCGATTATTCAATGTCCTGATCTTCTGGATATAGAAACCAAATACTTATATATGTATAGTGGTTATCGAAGGGGTTATATCAGCTGTGCATCGTCTTGGTGGGATGACAGAGGCTGAACTTTGTTTATTATCTCAAAACTGAAGGGGGTTAATAAATATAATATGAAAATGACGGGACAAGCTAAAGCGACGTGGTTGAACTTAAGGCTGTGTCAAGTCAGCATTCTGCTTTTAGTGATGGTGTTTAGCCGTGTAGGGCTCAGAGTGCTGGTTTCTTTATCACGATCATGAAAGGTAGACTACTTTTTTTCCCCTTCTTCCACAGGTATCATGATGCTAGATAGTCTGACAGTGATCATGATCACATATACTGTATCATCCCTGAAGCATGGAGCTGATGAGTTCCAATTCCAAACAGTATTGTATAATGTATAGATAGTTGAAAGGCAGTACTGAATTGGACTTAGCTCCTGCTGGGAGTATATATATCAGATTGTTGATAAACATTGTTGATGAAGTGCAGTTGGATGCTGTTGAGCAATCACAAGGAGAGCATTATTATCTGTAGGACTTGCCTGCATGCATCTTTGGGATTATATTACCCAGCTGCAAAAAAAGTTGTGGAACGACACCATTTTTATTTATTGTTCCACGGGCGCTCCAATTCAGTGTTGCACTGTGGACATTACTGATGTAGGAGTACTACACTTGATGATCCGTGATCCAACACAAGTCTTCAACTTCCCCAAGCATATCTGATCTGTTGACGCTGTGTGCACGCCCTGTTTCCATTTGAACACCTCGGTCCTTGATGCGCAGCGTATGATCATGTCGATTGTCGTGTGACCTTCTTCACCCTCCATGGTATCAACCACATGTTCGGCAGCACTTATAAACCGGTCGATAGGCTGAAACGACTATTTCTTTAAGAAATATACTGTTCCAACCACATGATCAGCTCTTTTTTCCATGCACCAAGCCGAAAAGTTTTCTTCAAGGATAAACGTACACGTGAACTGGAAACGTTTGTACCGAAAGACAGATGCAGAAACCACATGAACCCAAAGACCTATCTGCAGGAACACGGTTGGCAGCTTGGACGAAACGGAGAGGGAGGGAGAGGAGGTTATAACGGAGAAGAAAACGCCCAGACAGATTGTATTCTCCGTGGCCCCTATTTCCCTTCGTCTGTTTTCATCCATCCATGGAACTGATTCCTGTTGCACATCCACGTCGTCGTCCTGCTCGCATTCCCCTTCGGGAGGAGCAAAATAAAACGGATGCTGCTCAGATCAGGGCTAGGCCGAGCTAGAAGCGTCCATGGATCCATGAATACGCCATCGCCCAGTACAGGTAGATAGATACTCGTACAGAAGAGTGTGGCATGGTACATGCATCCACCAATTATTGGTTGCTTTGAGCTACTCTTCTCATCCTCTCAGCTGATCGGCCTTGTTTAGATTGGGGATGGAGAGAGATTGAAAGTCATGTAGCATTTTTGTTTGTATTTGGTAAATATTGTCCAATCGCGGCCTAACTAGGCTCAAAAGATTCGCCTCGTGATTTACAACAAAAAAACTACAATTAGTTATTTTTTTATTTATATTTACCGCTCCATACATGCGGCTACAAATTGATGTGATGGAGAGAGAGTGAAAAGTCCCGTAGTATTTCGTTTGTATTTGGTAAATATTGTCCAATTATGGTCCAACTAGGCTCAAAAAGATTCGTCTCGTGATTTACAACCAAACTGGTAATTAGTTATTTTTTTATTTATATTTAATACCCTTACACGCTTTCTACAAATTGATGTGATGGAGAGAGGTGAAAAAAACTTGGAATTTGGGGTGATCTAAACAAGGTAGGACCGGGTAGCGGCAGACCAGCCAGCCCATTATGCTTGCTCCCGATTAGAAGCATAATCTCTATATAGGAAAGCCGCAACAAAGAAGGCAGGAGAGCGTGGGCACGCCGGTGATTTCGGCCGTCCGATCGGGCGGCCGACGGCCCAGTCGGGGCGAAATCGGTCATTTTGCAAAAAGCCTCGAAGCTTTCATAATAGAACCCGCCGTCGAGGCTCCTCTCACAGAAAATTTTACGAAAAAGACCTCCAGCTTTGCACAAATCAACCTGCGGTCCATCCAGGCCTTCCCCATGGATGGGCCTTTCCATGGGCCGGATTCCCTCCCCTTGGGCCTTTGTTGGCCGAAAATGGGGTTCGGTGGGCTGAATACGGCCCGAAGCCATTTTTCTATTTTGCTGAATTTATTATTTATATAAACCGGCTGAAATTTTGTAAAAATCATAACAAATCAAATAAAAATCAGAAAAATACCAAACCAAGTTTGTTGAACTCCACACAACGAGCACTACGATCTAAACACATAATATTGCATGCATGTTCTATTCTAATTTTATTGCATATAGATTTATCTACAGTTTTTCTCAAAATATTTAATAGAGTAAGTTTTCTTTATTCAAATTGCTACAAAATTTTAAACGTACCATACCTATACCACGTATAAAATAGGATCCATAATACAACATGTTTTAGTACAAAGCTTAGGCCATACATTTTTTTCCCATGTTTTAAAAGGGCTAATATGAAAATCAAAATGAATTCTCCCATTCCACAATTACATTAACTTTGAAACTTTTTATACTCCTCACTCTTTAATAAATACTTTTACTCTTTCTTTCTACAACCATGCGTAAATAATAATTTCCAATTAAAATAAAAAGACCAATAATAAAAAAAAGAAAATGGCCATACACTAGCCATAAGCGGCAACGCCGCGACCATTTCTAGTAATAATACTAATAATACACTGCTCCTGGCAGCTCTACTGTTTCTCTGTGTTTAGGCATCCATGAGAAGAGGACCCAAGGGAAGGACATGGACATCCCCGGTGATGTCTCTGGAATCAGTTTGTTTCTACTCTTTGAACAAGTAGCCGCGAGTGCTACCAGACTTTTCCGCAGCTCATCATCGTCGTCATAGTTTTGTTTTTTCAAGGAACTCAATCGTCGTGATCTACCACGAGCACGAGGCATCACCTTCTCTTTTACTTGATGAAACATTTTAGCGACACAAAATTCTTGACGAGCAGTTGAGCTCTTTAACAAATTCATCAGGTAAATAAAATACTCAGGTACGTTCCATGGATGGATTTCAACTGATTGAACAAAGCAGGGCAGAAAATGTTATTCCTTTTGGCAGAGCAGAGGAGAAAACCAAAGGGAAGCAACACAACAACAATCCTTGGAAAACTTTGTCATCATCATCCCTTCCCTTTCCTCCTGCCTGCTGCTACAAAACATCTCATCTCGCCCCTCGTCCATGATTATAGTAGTAGCAGTACTAATTAAACACTAATAATACAAAAAATAAAAATCCAGATCAAATAAACCCCACCTGCCTCCTCTATGCTAGAGGAGGAAGAACAAAATTTCCCCACCCATTTCTCTACACACACGCACCCACCCACCCTTATTTCTCTTTTTATATATTTTTTTTTTCTTGTCATGTTTATGTTACAGCGGCCGCCGCCCGGTTCCTCTGGCTGGATTTTTTTTTTTTTTTGGTTTTATCACTAGACTAGAAGGTTCCCGGATCCGTCCGCCCATCACCATCGCCATCAGGCGGCGACGATGCCGGTGGTGAAGAAGATCTGCCCGCCGCCGCTGCACGGCGACCCGGCCATCTCCGCGGCGGCCGACGTCTTAGGCACGTCGGCCACCGCGGCGGCGGCGGCGGCGCTTCCGGTCCTTCTCCTCCTGGAACTCGTCGCTCACGATGGCGTGGTACCGGCACTCCATGCTGCAGAAGGCGCGCTCGCCGCGGTACATGAAGATGTCCTTCCCGTCCAGCGGCCGCCGGCACATGTCGCAGCACGACAGGAACTCCGCCACGCGGAACGCCGCGCCGGCGCCGCCGAGGCCGCTGGCCCGGTCCGGACGCCCGGCCGTCTCGGCCGCCGCACAGGCTGGTGGCGCACCGCCCGCTGCACCCGAGCTCCGACACCTCCAGCCTTGCCGCGCGCCGCGGGATGGACACCCTCGGCACCGCCAGCTGCGCGGCGGGGCCCTCGGCCTCCAGCGCCGCGAGGATCCCGAGAGCCCGACGCCCCCGACGGCGTCGCGGTGGCGCCACCCGCGGGCGACGCGCGGTCCAGTGGGCTCGTCGGCGACGGCAGCAGGCCGTCGGGCTTCCACTGCGGGATCTCTAGCTTGCGCGCCATGCTCCGCGCCTTCTCCACCATGTTGGACGCGGAAGAAAAAGGGAACGGGAAGGGAGGTTCTCGCTGGCCGCAGAAGAGTTTCTCGCCGGCTGCGCCCGTGCTCCGGTGTCCTTGGCTGGCTGCTCCTCCCTGGCTTGGTGGTGGTTGTCCAGACCAGCGACCAGCGGAGGAGAGGAAGGTGGGGAAGTGAGAGAGGAGGGAGGAGTGGTTTCCTGTATTTGTAGCCAGGGCTCCAACGGCGGTTTCCGGCATTGCTGATGCTGTGGGTTTTCTTTTCCTGCTATAATATATTATTTTTTTGTGCGATATTTTATTTTCCATTTTTAAATAGCAGTTTTGTTGGCTTCCTCCCTCTGCGGCTAGAGGAACACGGAGCAGTTGCAGTATCTGTACGCCAGCTTGGAGAACCCGGTTTTAAGCTTTAATAAAATTGACTTGAATAACTATGACAGCTTAATGATTTCAAAATGTACATCACCAAACTGACGAAGTACGCTTCAATACAACTTTGGCATGATGTTTTAAAAATGCATACTGTATCAATCAAAGATCAGAATACAATATTTTAAAAAATAAGAAAGATGGTGTCTTTTTCCTAATTAACATTGTACATTACCAAAGTATAAATGGCTGCATGGTCCTTCGGATCTCTATCAAACAACTTTGCAAGATTAGGGTCTTGTACTTGAAACTTCGAATTATACGATACAGTGGTCTATATTAAGAAGGTACTCTCTGTATTCTTTTATTAGTCACCAAGAAGGTTTTGCATATACCAAAAAGAATTCTAGGAGAGCAAGAGGTGGAGGATTAATGAAGTCAAGTTTTCATAGCCACGATGAAGGCTGAAGTTGATCAAGCATAAAAACATTTCAAAATTGTACCGTATGAGTAATTGCCTAACACCGTGCCAGGCGTGCCTTCGAGTCCACGATGCGATGACTCGGAACCTAGCCCACAACTTACATAACGCTAAGAGAGTGTGGACTATGATACTCCATTCCGCAATCCATGACACACCACGCGTAGAGACTAAGAAAATAGCAATTTTAAGAGAAAAAGCAATGTAAATAGCCTTCCATATCAAAAGCAATGTAAATAGCCTTCCATATCATTATTTAATAACTAAATTGTATAGCTATATTTTCATATGAAGTAGAAGTATAATAATAACCACATTTAATATCCTCAATAGATAAATACCAGCATCAAGGTAGGATGGGCTTGAGCCCCACTAACACTACTCAAGCATGGAGCTCTCATCCAAATTCCATATCCATAGAAGTTTGAAAGAAAATTCTAGAGATGGATTATGATAGTTTTTTTTTTTTGGGGGTAGATGGATTATGATAGTGAGAGAAAGTTCTCGTAACTCATTTGTTTAATCTGCCACTCAATACTACTAGTATTTAGAACAACCAAGGTACAGCTAATACACATGAGTGGAAACAACAAAAGAGTGTGTAGGATACAAGTGTGCGAGTAGTAGCGGTGCGGTGGAGGTGGAGCGGAAGGCGACGAGGAGAGGGCGATCTGTTCGCTGAAAACCATGGACTCAGAAAAATGGTGTGCTGGAGCAGCATGGGGGAGTCTGCCACGGCCAATACATCACGTCACGTCATGTCACGTCGCGTGTCGTTTTCTTCTTTCCCTCTCAGTTCCTGCCACTTGGCTTGTTTAGATTCCAATTTCTTTTACTCTCTCCATCACATCAAGATTCTAGAGTACGGATAGAGTATTAAATGTAAATAAAAAATAACTAATTATACGGTTTAGTTATGCGAGGCGAATCTTTTGAGCTTCCTTCCTCCGTCCTATGGACTTTGTCGTTAGAAAACCGCGTCCCCCTCATAAACACGCTTCCTGACATACTTCATGGGACGGAGGGAAAGAAGTTAGTCCACGATGGACAATATTTACCACATACAAATAAAATATGCTACAGTTGTAAAGTTGAAATTTTTTCAACTTTTCGCGCAATCTAAACTTGGATCGTTGTTGGCGGAGCACGCGCCCCTCTGGTGACGAACGAGAATGGAGATCCAAAATGGAATTATCTGGTGTGAGTTACCAGTAACTCGTTATGGTGTGCTTTGTTTTGCTAATGAACTCTTGAGGAACAAGGGCACGGTTAGAGGTGCAAAGGAGTAACCTTTAGGTGCATCTCTAAACTTCATTAGTTCAAATATTTATACTATTTTTCTAAAGGTGCACCTAACACTCACTAATTTGCACCTCTAAACAAGGGTAATGGGTAGATCTTCTTGATGTTTTGCGTGTACCACTCCTGCTGCTGGTACGTAGTATACTAGTTCTCGATTTCTCATCCGTGTAGGAGTACGTACTACGTACATTGACTGTATCTCAAAATCAGAGAGGTCGAGTCGTGCAGAGGTCGTGAGGTGCTTCAGTACGTACAGTAGGTGAAATACTCCCTGAGGTAAAAGACTTTTAACAGTACGTACAAATACCAAATAAAATAAGTCTATTATTTATTAAAAAAAAAATTTTAAATAAGGCCAATGGTTAAATAGAAATTATAGAAGTATCCAGAGGTGAAAGGTGAGTTTTTTCTTTTCCTGAAAACAATGGCAAAACTTTTGGTGGTTGTACTACGGGTCGATCATCGATGTGATTTCGATCCACGCATCGGTGGTCGGTACTAAGGTTTGATCCATCCAAATGACTGGTTGTTAGGTTGTAGGAGTCCAATTGAAACGTCCAGTTCACTCGTACAGTGCGTCCACCCACCACAGCTGAGCTCAGACTACCCGCACCGGTGCCTGTAAAATAAACGGTAAAAGGACACATCAGCGTATAGCGTAAAAAAACTACCGCAGCGGAGTACTGTAAAGGCTACGCAATCGTCGCTCGCACGGTATGCATGGCGGGATGCAGGGCATCCGGTGTGCACAGCGCCGGCCCCACCACCACTCACGCGATAGCATGCACGGGAGAGGAAAATGGATCCAGTGGTGGGCCCCACTGTGTACTTTCTTACTATGTGTATTAACTAAAAATGTTTTAAAATATTTACAAAATCACATAACTTATATGTTAAATTCCGATTGCCTACTTTTAAAAAAGTAATTTTATTTTTAATTTTTTCTTAATATTTTAATAAAAACTAATGGATTTAGATCTTGGAGACACCTTGTCCAATATATTTATGAATATGGAGGGAGTATTAACTAAAAAATGTTTTAACTCACAAATCAGCATATTCATATTAAATTCCGATGTTAATGGATTAAATTCGTTCAGATAAATTAACTTTAAAACTAGATCCCACATGAATATATTTAGATAAGTTGACAAGTGAGCCCCACAGGATAGAGAATAATATGTAGAATTGGATGGATCTTGGAAGAATTGGATATAGAATCTGGCCGACTAGTAAATAGAGTAAATGAGAAGATGAGTGACACGAAGACGCGGTACACAAAGCAAAAAAGATCTGCGAGGTTATTATAAAAGATACGGAGTAAACGTGTCACTTTCCATCAGTCAATTGAAAATACTACTAGTTGGAGTAGGGTAGGCATCATCCACCCAGCTCGGCCAATCACTTTACTGTAGGTGCTACCTGTGACTAAACAATCCTAATGGACTCGCTAAACCCCGATTAGAATAGCATCAGGTCGCTGACACCTCCATTGAACCTTCTAGAGCGGGGTGTGCCCTTGTGTGAGTGACTGATGCGTGGGGGTAGCACGCCTAGCGAGAGCGACAGCGACAGCGACAGCCAGGGGCCCAGGGCGAGGCGGAACAGTCTAGTACCCTGCGCGCTACAGTTTCTGGCAGGCGGGTCCCGCGCACTCACTCGCAAGCAGCGGCGCCGGCCAATCAGGCGCGCTGGCGTCGTGACGGGACTGGCTGGCTCGCGCTCGCGCCGCTTCGCCTGGAAGTCGGAGCCGGCCATGCCCATGCCTGGGATGCCTGGCCGCCACCCGTGTGGGCTGCGGGACGCGTGCGAGGACACGCGGAGGCGCGCAGGGGCGCTCGTGTCCCCCGCCGGGCGCACACGGCATCGCATGCACGGATCAGAGCTGCCACGCGGGGGTTTCCTGGGAAAGCGTGCCGAGCCACGTATGTACTGCTAGTACGTGCACCTACGCCGCCTACGCTGCCAAGGGACCGGGCCCACGCCCATCTGCGCCGCGCGTGGGGCCCCCTCGTCTTTATTCCCTCGGTGATGGTGTGTGGGGCCGTTGTCCCCTTCCTTTTCTTTGCTTCGCCCGGCTGGTGATGATGATGACGGCGGTTTTGGAGCGGCCTGTGGGAGGGAGGGGTGGACCGTGGACGGAAATACCCCCTCCTCCCTCCCCCGGTTCCTGGATTCCGTTCCGCCCACTGGACGCCTGGAGTGTGGGCCTGTTCTGGTTCTGTGGGCGGGCCGTTGGGTATGGACCAACCCAACCCAGCAGAGGCCGGGCCATAAAATATCAGATTACTGTAGCTCGATTAGACTTTCGCGGTCGCCCTCACTGAACCGACTTGGATCTGATGGGTCCTGAATAATTAGCTCGATTGATGATCGTGTTTTTCTCTTATGATAAGTGGGACCCATTTACCGGTGGCTTATTGAATTTTTATTTATTATGTACTCCATCCGTCTCACAAAACATACGGAGTACAAATCTTACTTTTTTCAAGACTATATCAGTATATGAAATTATAAATTTACCCCCTGCTGTCTTTTTTTTAACACATTGGTAGAAACTAAAAAAAAAAAGCAATGGTTCTTTTAGAATGTTCACATGTGGTGGAGCAATACCAACCACATAATTATATTTAATTTAAATATTTCTCTTATTCTTCTACTGCTCCTCCCGCTCCCTTGACCATTGACTGATGCCTCAGGCACCTCTACCCTCCTGCACCTGGAGCTCTGCGTGTGCAGTGAGGACGGTGGGTGACTGGGTGTGGACACCGCGTCGACGAGATCGTGTAGGGTCACGCACCCAAGAGGTCGGGCGGATCGACGAGGTTTTGACGACTCGGTGAAACAGGATAGGATATATATAAAGAGAAAGCATAAATCACCGTAAGAGAGAACGGAAAAAATCATACTACCATGGCAGGTTCTTCCGTCTGTGTCAAACAAAATGGCACAATACTAGTGGAGTACATCACTCTACTTGATTACGTAGGTGACGAGGATTTCACTCTATTAATTCGTCCCGCCAACTGCTGACCAACTCCGTGACTACGGAGCTGCCGCTGGCCTTGTGTTTCTCCATCCACACCGTCGCTCCGAACATTCAATCTCTAACTTATAGACGATCGCTGTACTCGTATCTCGCAATCGACAGATCAAATCTGTGGACTCCGCTACACGTACAGCGGATACATAACAATATATACTCTCTCCCTCTCTCCTGTTTCGCGGTCACCAGGAACGACCTCACCTCTTTGATTCATTTATTTTTTTTTATTTTCCTGTCATCAGGAACAGGAACAAATACTAGTAAGTTGCACTCGTAGCCATCGTCACCCACATGAATAAAAAATTTTTTGCACCCGTAGACAGCTGCATGCATACCCGGGACCCACAGAACCTGTGGACTGGTGTGCAGGGGCATTTTCGTCCTCTCGGCGGAAACAGCGACGCGCTCTGTCCTCCTCCCCTTGCCCCCGGAGAGGAAGTCCACCCTCCTCCGGTCACGTGGCCCTCGCCCGCGTGTGCGCCCGCCATTCGCCGGGGCGCGCCAGGCCCGCACGCCCCCCACCCCCACCCTCGCTCGCTACACGACAGGGACGCCCCACGTCAGGCCCGGGTCTCCCTGACGTTGACGCATGCCACCCCACCACTAATGGGCCACGGGCCCACCTGCGGGTCCGCGTGGTACTACTACTATTTGCGTGCACACCCCTGGGAGTGAGTCATCATCAAACGAGGGCGTGACCGCAAAACATGGCGAGCCGGCGGGGCCCGCGTGGCGGTGGCAGGGGAGGAAAGCGACAAGAGTAGGTGGGGAGTACCAGTACTACGTTCACTGTACTACTCAATAATTTCCCTCACAGACGCAGTGTCCTCACGCGGATTGGGCCCCACTATGCGCGGGACCCGCAGCGGGTGGGCCCAGAGGCCCCGAACCTGCGCCGTCCGTGATGACTGATGTGCCTGCTCTGCTCTGCCGTGTGATGACTGATGGTAGACTTTGGGAGGCCCCCAGGCGGGCCCCGCGCACGACAGCGACGCTGCCGGAGCGCCAGGTCCCACAGGCCAGCCGGCCCCGCCGGCCACGATCTATTTATCCGTCGACCTCCCCAAATCGCAGAGGCATCCTCTGCAGACCGGAAAGCTGTTTGAATTTCGGCCAAAATTTGGGAGCCCAACTCCGCAGTTCGTGGGAACCCAGCCTTTTTTTTTACACATTAGCACTAAAAATTACTAGTTTCCTCGTAGCAGCAAACGTTTAGCGAGAGGCTACCTAGATTCATCGGTTGATAGGTGCCTGGTTAAACAGTTCTTCGACTAATAATTACCAAGTTTATTTATTAACAGCTCTGTTGGATTTACTAGAGCTAATTTTACCTGCTAAATTTTTAGTACCGATAGATCCCCCCCTTGATGATTTGGCCAATTAGCAATCGCAGGAGAATGGAGAGAGTGACGTTGAGGCAAAGAAATTAAAGAGGTTCTGTCAAGGCTGAATGATGTGGCTCAGACAGCGTATTAAATGGGTTTGAAACCGGATGCAGTCGTTCAGTGTCTGTACCGTCGCTACCAGGGTACAGTGGGGCAATTAGTGCACTTCAGTGATGTCGTTACAGAGGAATCCAAGATGGCTCCAAGAGCAAACGGCAAAGCTGGTGAAAGGAATGAAACAAAATCATCAACAGATCTGATACAAAGGCCTTATTTCTCCTAGTACTGATTTTTTTTTAAAAAAAAGTGCAGTTTCTCTTTTCGGAGAAAGAGAGTTAACATCTCAACTCTCAACGGACCAACTAGCAGATATTTGTTGAATAGTATAATATAAAACAATAATAATACTCTATCCATTCTAAATTATAAATTACTTTAAGAATTTTGAAGAATCAATTTTTGTAAAAATTAACCAAAATTATAGAGAGAAACATAAAGATCTATGATATTAAATAGGTATATTATGAAAATATAACTAATGAAAAATCTAATAATACTTAGTTGGTACCATAAATGTTATTATCTTATTAGATAATTTGATCAAACTTAAAAAACTTTGGCTCTCTAAGATTTTTAGAATATCTTATAATTTGGGATGGAGGGAGTATATAAGATCTTTTAAAAAGAAAGATTTATACATGGCCCGTTTGCTCAGTCAATTTCTTCGGCTAAATTGCGAGTGTAATCGTAGAAAGTGGTTTACGGGAGTGAGTAAAGAGAGATGGGAAAACATCACACCCTCTTGTCAAGAAGGAAGTGGTAGCAATTTCAAAAAAAAAAAAAAAAAAAGAAGGAAGTTCAAAAAAAAAAAAAAAAAAAGAGGAAGTGGTAGCTTTCTTGACAACCTCTGTGCCATTTTTGACCAGGATGCACCTGGGTATAAGGCCAAACTGAGTGGTGTAGCCGCGTAGGCAATAAACTCAACAATATGTTAATGGATATTAGATTTGTGGGTAAAGGAAAAAGTCTAGCAGAAATGGCTTGAATAATCAAGTATTGCCAACTAATATTTTTAACCCGAACCGTGTAGTAGATCCATACTCCCTTCGTCTTTTAAATAAATGTCGTCGTGGGATACGTGCCACAAGTTTAACTTGATTTATAGAAAATACGTGCAATATTTATATCTCCAAATAATTTTGTTAAAAAACTAGATCCAAAGATCTTTTCGATAATACTAATTATGATACTAATTGATAATATTTATTATTTATTAAAATTACCGGCAGTTGTTTTACGAGAAGCGGCGACACTTAGTTAGAGACGGAGGGAGTACATCATAATGAAAGTGAGACGAGATTGTTGAGGTTTACAAAGTCATCGCTGACACCTTGCTCTGGACGAAAACGTTGACTATTATTAAAAACACAAAGCTATTAAATCCTGAAATATCCACTCCAATGTAAAGTTAATCTAGGACCTTAAATGCTATTGAGGCTCTTGTAAATACAAGGCTATAAACCATTTATCACCTCCACACCCTAAAAGGCCATGTTCTGTTATGCAACAACGATATCCTTGAACGATTTCCAGTCAAAATGCTTCAAACGTGTAATGGGCCTCTAGGCTTTGGGTCTATTTTCTAGGTGGATCTCTTTTGAAAATTTCTTCCATTTTCAGAGGTGCGTGGACCTATTAATATCTTTGGTGAGACTGTGTCTCCATAAATCGATTTCATGAGACAGGCATTTCTCAGCCATCTCCGTAAATAAAACGACCGTCTCTAAAAATCTTCATATAATTTATGGAACACATATATTTGTGTGTCCACCTCTCTTAATAAAATGACCTATCTCGTAAAATCAATATTGTAGTGGTGGTCAGTATGTAGCAAAAAAATCAGCTTCGGCTTGACCATTTTTCTTAGTTTTAGCTTCAGAAAACGTTCTTGCCTGTTCTGTTCGGTAGGGCTTTTTGATTAAGTAGATGAAGAAGCCATAACAAAAACAAAAAGCCTCTTGCCAAAGAGGTGCTTGCTCTGAACCTGTTACAAGAAGTTGGGCTGACGCTGCCTTGCAGGTCGAGCTTGGGAACCTATGTTGTCGGATGGTGAACAGTGCTAACATGCGTCTACCACCTTAGCTCTGTGTGTTTGGCTGCTGCAGCAAGCAAGCTCTACCAGACCCAAACCTTTTAGCTTTTTAACGCTAGCTTTTGAAGCAGTCCGCTGAGCCGGCTTCAAGGTGAGAAGTAAAATCCCAAAACAGGACATATGGACTGAAATGTTTTTTCTTTTCATCCCATATTTGTAGAAACAAAAAGAGGCAACTAAACCACTACTACCCCATATTTGTATCACACCGCTGCGTCCAGGAATTATTTACCCGTCTCAGTTGATGATATGCAATTATATACGCACTGCTCTTTTGGACTGTATCCCTATTGATATGGTTCCTTTGGTTTAGTTAGCACAAATAAAGTACAGATAGCGATGGGAGAGTCGATCGCCATGATGGTATTCATTGTAGTGGGTGACATCTTTTCCTTCCTTTTTAATTTTGATTATCTTTAGATATCCCAACACGCTTTTGGTTTGTGCCTAGTATGCTTTTTTGTAGATTATATGCTAGACATGGATTGATCTGTTGCCACTTAGCAAACAGAAACCAGCTAGTGATATGCTCTGAATTTAATAGGTGTCACTTGATGGCCCATTGATTTGCGACCTGATTATATACAAACACGGCTATTTGCTGGATTCCAGCTAGTGAAGTGGGAATAAGCTCCATGATTATTTGACTCAGCTCCGAGATCTCCTTAGCGGAGCAAATCTGCAGACGTCGCACTGAAAAACAAGTGGCAGTTCCCCTTCTGGGAAAATAAAAAGCATATATAGTACAGGCGTAACATTTGTTTGGGACGCTGACAGTTTAAGATTCCCACTTGCACGGCTTTTTATTAGTGTTAGTATGTTGTACTATGAATTGAAATCGATAGAACTAGTACGAATGTCCCGGTCTTCTCCTGTTTCTAGTTTGCAGAAAAAGGATTTAGGCCCCCCCTTCTGTATTTTATAATCTTTATTTACAGTAACCACAAATTGGTGCCTAAATACTAATACTATACTAGTAGATGATATGATACACCCCTTCATCATTTTTTTATTAGATTTCGCACAGATAGTTAGAGTGCCCCATGAAGATGTCACTGTGTCAGCTGAACATCAAATAGAATAGAGCCCGGGCCGGGAGTGGTGCACTAAAATCTGTAGGGGATCACTGCATATGATGAATATGATGAGGGTCACCGGATCAGCCGGAGACTAATGAATTCAGGTCTCATGATGTCTTATGGGTTTGCATGATGAAGCTGTGTCTTGCTTTCATACAACAGGCCTTATTCTATCCTGCCTCGCGCGTCACGACCGCCATTAACTAAAGCTCCGATCCACGGGTTGATTGCAGTCGAGGCTACTGTTCTGTTTGTCATCACATACTACCCATACATATATACTATATTATATACTCATATATACCTGTATGTGATGCACATGACTGGAAGCAGAGCAGACAATGTCATCTGCTTTCGCGGATTCATGCAGTTTTTTTTTTTGTGTTTCTACGATCTCAGTCCCAGCCATGGCCATGAGCCACGGCACATCCGTCCACAGCACACTAGGGAGTAGGAGTGGGAGAGTATCTCCCTCTCCGCCATGTGTTTGTTGTGCTCACGTAGTACACGTCTTTTCATGGCGGCCGGCGTGCAAACCCCACCGGCGGCATCGGATCCCTCTCCTCCGCTGTGTCGGCAACGGCAAGCAGTGCCAGTGCTGCTGCACGCCACGCGCGGGCCGGCGCGTCGTCTATTTTTGCCGACGATCGCCGTTCGAGGCCAATGCCGCTCTGCAGTCTGCCCTTTTCCGCTGGAGCGATGACGTGTTCGATCGTGTGCGCGCGCGCCCCTTTTTTGCTTTCCTCGCGATGCATCGAGCGCTGCAACGTCGGGTCTCTAAAGTTGAGTCTTGTTCGCAAAGCCTTTTGCAAATCAAAAAGCTGTGCAGTCCTGCTAGGGGCGCTTTGGCACTGACCTGTGCCCTGCTCAAGCTTTATTTCTGTGTCGCCACTTGCCACCTCCATCTGTTTCTGTAAATACAAACGTATGCTGTTCAAGTTCCCACTCTGCCTAAACTGGACTTTGGTTTCTTAAATCTTAAACAAAAATGAAAACTAACCATGTTATGCATCGTCCGATCCAAGTGCACAGACTTCTATGAACTTTGGCTGATTTTCTAGCTTATTTAAAACTTATTATTATGTTTACAACAAGTAAAAGGACACAATAAAGTTGCATGGTACAACTAATTTAGCAGTACCAAATAGTACTATTGCATCACATATACTAAACATTTCTCGTCTCAGGACCGACTAGTATAGGATAGGATGCGCTGAAAAACAGTTTCTTAAAATGATTTCTGTTCATGACATAAATCATTCATACTAATCTTCTTCTCTAGTGAACCTTATCTGTTTCAAGCAGGTGCGAAATCGGGCTAATACAATTTATGGGCTCAACCTGGACCTTATCCAGTAGACCAAAGAACTCGGCCCAGTTTAAAATGGGCTCGCGCTACTGGACAATTCATTTCCTACTATGGGCCTCCAGTATACGACAACCGTTTGTGCCCCTCGATGCTTTTCCCTGATTAATTAATTATTGTTGTTCCCCTAAAAAATATTATTGTTGTATCTTGCACAAGGATCCTGGCTATGACAACCAAGTCGTTTATACTACTGATCATCCTACCATTGCTATACTACCGTAGTAAGGCACAAAAAGAAATGGCTCGAAAAGATATATCAAGATTTTATAGATATATCTTGGATAGCAATAATAAGATTTGGGCTACTACTTAATGACGGACAAGGATCCATAGGACTCCATATAAGACCGACTGTATCTATGGGCCTAGGACAGCCCAAAGCCTACTCAAGAAAGCTCAACACAAGGCGACATGATCCGCAAGGACTCAGCATCGACCTAGTTGTGTTATTTAGGAAGTTTACCTATCTAGCTAATGATATTAGAACTCTTTTGTCGTAACCGACTAGGACTAGATGAACGCGCTTTGCCCTCTGGACTATATAAAGAGAGGCAGACATGGCTCTTGTAATCAATCAATCTCATATAGACACCCAATGCAAAAGCACATGCCTAACTGGACTAGGGTATTACGCTCCATGAGTGGACTAAACCAGTATAAATTATTGTCTTTCGCGTTTGCCGCTGAGTTTCGCATATATCAAAGCTCACCAATCACCATCCCAAGTAACCCCATGACATGTTGCCGATTAACAACACCGATAGTTGGCGCGCCAGACAGTGGCCTTTTAGTGAATTTGAGACCAAGAGCTCAATGAATCTCGGTATAAAGTTTGAAGCAGGGTCAACCTTCATCTTCGGATCATGGATGTGCGAGGCTGATCAAAATGGCCAACTTCACACACAACTAAAGGAGATCAAGGCTTCAATTCCATTCATGATCCATCAGCAAGGTGCAAACGATCTCATCGTAAAAATTCAAGATTTTTTGATCTCTGATACTACTTGGAATCAGAAGTCTATCCAGTAAGCAAGGAAAGACGACTACTCTAAGTCAGAGCGAGTTTCTTCTGCAGGACTCTATTCCCACTCATACTCCACAATACGACTTCTCTATGTCAAAGGATGATGCTAGATACATCCTTTCGTAGGCAGCAAATTCCTCTGACTGGGGCTCATCAAGGACCAGTATTCACACAGCCACCTCAGACAACAATATAATATCATGCATTGGCCCCTAGGAAAACACTCGGCCTTTCGCGTAATCGGCACGATGTTTCAACTCCCATATCATACGGGTGCAAGGCTTTCCATAGTCAGTGAGGAAGGATCCATAGATATCCTGTCTACAACACCTATTGCAGAATCTAGAACCAACAGTACTCTCAAAGCTACTCCCAAGAAGTCTTCATGATGGTAGGACAACAACAGCCTCTTCAACCTCCAATTCTACTGAAAGTCCTCTCTGATGATGAAGAAGTGGATCAAGTATCATATGAGTTTTATCTTAAAAAAAGTATCATATGAGTACCTAGCCCCACCAAACAAGACATCTGTTGATCGAGAAGAGAGGGAAACCATAACAAATACATGCGAGGTCGCAAGAGACACACCCAGTAGTGTCATCCCGCTAAGCAGTGCTATCAGGCAGATCTAGAAGCATACAACCATGAGTACAATCAAAAGTGGTTGGCCTAGGAAGCAGAACAACGAGTCGAAGGTCAACGGGAAGCTGAGGATGCTGATAGAGATCACCGACAATGATCTCAATCTGTTTCACGCAATCTCCCATCTGAGTTCGTGTCAAAATTGTAGGCACCAAAGTCAAGGTGACTCCTTTTGAGAACATGTTTACGATTGCACAAAATAAGTCCAATCCTACTCCAAACGAGCAAAGATGCAAAGTAATGCTTGAGACAACTGCTCTTCAGATGCAAGGAAGGAACATGGCCTCACTTGCTAATCTGGCACCCTCTCAAGTAGGATCACCTTGTCCAACACCTGAACTACATCGCCCTATGCACGAACGCATCGGACCTCCAGGCAGTGCCACACCACAACATCCGAATTTACCTAGGGATGATCTTAGACATCGCATATCCGAGCTAGGGCTGAGTTCGCTTATCGTATGGCCATCCTCAGAGACAATAACGCCTTTGATCGCTTTCGTGCTACTCTTCTAAGGTGAAGTTGGTTCTGTTCCCACCTAAGTTCTATTCTGACTAGGAAGTTGCTTAACAAACACCGACACTTAGGGAGTGAAAAGACCTCACTAAATGGTGGTGGAATATAAATTAAAGGCACCAAGGATGTGGATCTAAAGCTTCACAACCTTAGGGATGAATCCTTCTTGATCTATTGCATGATACCTGTAATGTCACTCTTTTCCCTTCCTCTTCTTTTTTTGGGTTTTTTTCCATTCTCACATTCAAGGAGCAAGGGGCTGAACTATACTATGATGCTCTCTCTCACAAAGAGGCAAAGCTGAAGTAGTACTCCTCTCTGCTAATCTCAAGAGACTTCCCTTGCTTCTCTTCTAAGTCAAGAGGCAAATTCTAGGTGCATACAAGTTTGGTCTACTTCTTGTGCCGCACCTATAACGTGTGAAACTTCTCTCTAGGAGCAATTACTCTTCCTAAGGCCTACTCACGAGGAGGATTTTCCAACACATACTAGCAGGCAAGACCCCAACTCTTCGCACCGATCAAGCTATGATTACTTGATATGCCACATCAAATAAAGATTGTCTCCTAAATTATTTCAGTGAAAACATAGTATGTGTTAATTCAGGTAACCAAGAGGGAAAACTGATATGTAACATGTAACCATGAGAAAAAAAGAAAATAAAGAAAGATCGGAGCATTGATGAACAATAGTACAACGGGGAGGGTACTTGTTGGTATATTTAACGTACATAGAATAATCAAAGAGATAAATCCGTAAGCGCATGGATACCGCTGTAGCTTTCACCTAAGAGTATTCCAAGGTATCGAATTTCTATGAGGAACGCGAAGTGAACTAGAAACGAATCAAGAACGTCCAAGGATAGATAAGATAAATATTTTTGATGGGTAGAGAGGGGCTATCTAAGGTGTTCTAGGTAACTAAGAATCAGACTTACGATACTTGTCTACTTTGGAGCAATAGTACCTTTCCAACTCTCGAATAAGACTGGGAAGAAGGTAGTTGGGGAAGGCTGCCAAAAGCTCTACGAAACACCAACTCCAACGTGATGGAATACGAAGACCAACAAAGCTGTCACCTCTAAAGGCTACCACTACTAACCATAGGAATTGGGCGCAAACTCAGGTAAACCCTAGCCTAGACACCATGTCTACGCTAACGATTACTACTCTAGTCACGTACACTAACTAGATCACTCAATACGAGCTAAGATCCTGTAAACAAAGTAAAGTAAGAACAAAACTTAATCAAATAGAAGACTTAGAGTTACCAACTGAAGAACTTGAAGATGAACTGTCTCCGTAGAGGTACAAAGTTGAGAAAGATCCGACAAGCCGGTTTTTCTTCTACTTCTTCCTCTCCTCTCTCCCTATTTTCTAATTACAAGAGCTCTAAATGAGCTAGGGCTTCTAGCTCTCCAAATGAATTGATAGAATGAATTAGGATTTCCCTAGAGGGGTCTGGCCCTATACTTATAGTCCGGTGGGATGCACGATGGCCGTTTGATCAAACCGACTTAAGGTACGGTGGATATTAACCCTCAAAGACGGTGGAGGAAGCTTCCAGAAGGGCGTAGAAGATTGTTTTAGGGGGAGGCCGCCCGGCCCCATCCCTTAGGCCAGCCGGTCCCACCATGTGGGCCCCCGCGCTCCGCTTCGTTCTGGTGTTTTCTAGATCCTTCCTGAGTCCAATGTGCGGGGTTTCGTTGGCGTCAAGTTTCGTTACATTTGATAGTTAGGCCCTTTTCCGTGGTTTTCTGGAACAATCCCTGCAAAATAATAATTCACCAAAGCTCGTGGAATTTGTCAGATAAAACCCTATACTTCTCTATTTACAAGTGTATTGACCATTTATCATGTTTATTGCACTATTAAATATTGACGCTATCCACCGTCAACAAGCTCCCCCAAGCTTACCCTTTACTAGTCCCTTAGCAAAGCCTAACTAATAAACTTGGATCAGGAGTTGTTACAATGCTTTCACTCCTCAAAAGTACACATGCTTTCAAACAGAAATTCTCCTCTGAATTAGACAAAACTGCTCTAACTTTCAAACTTACCCATTTCACCGTTAACTATGGAGCTTTCAACTTTCACGTGGGTCTTGAGTAATTGAAAGATAGAACAATCAAGTCAAGCACTATATCTCAAATTCCTCACTCAACCAATATTCCGGAGTTTTTACAAGTTTTCGAAATAAAACTCAGAGCTTAATTGTATGACACCCTCAAGTCTCTTATTATATGTGGTATTTATGGATCTCACTGAGGCATTAATGACATCATGCCTTCCTACAGCTAAGGATTATAGTGGAGTTCATAGGAGTGGCATTAAAACAAGGATGAGCGTACTTGCAATGCATATATTGTAAAGTCAAACAATGGATCTAAAGAGAGTCAAGTCATACAATCAAACCAAGATGTGCATGTGTATGGAATATAGTGGATAGGTGTATATATGGTGGCTAAACCTAATTTTACTTTTTGGTCGTTGAAAATAAATCTCTCTCTTGGACTTGGAACTTTTACAGGAAAACATGGGCTATCTTTATTCTCTCTCTTCTTTTTTTCTTTTTTTTTTACAGGAGGCGGGCATCTATGTACCCATTGTTTTAAATGCTTGGACACTTGGCCATTTTTTTACTTTCTCTTCTCTCTTTTTTTTGATACTTTTTCTTTTGCATAGCCACATGCATTCCTTTGAATACAAACTGATTAGAGAGATAACGATAGGAACTTGAAGCATTTAAACAGGGGGTTGTCCTATGGGTATAGTATTTTTTAGGGTGTTTACTCCTAGTGTAGGAGAAAATATTTTTAAGGTGGATCTAGATAAAAGTGGAATAATGATTGTGCTTACTCCTAGAGTAGGAGCAATATATATATAGGTGGAGTGTGTAAGTGATCTTGATTTTAAAAAGCATGACAAGACTCTCATAAGGTATACAACAAAGGTTGACTAAACTCAACGCAAAAGCAAGCAAAGATAATTGAACAAAAGTTTTCCTATTCTAAATGTATATCATATATGGCTTTGGTAGGAATTCAAATTTTGTCATACAAGAGCTCATCATATAAAGTTTTTAGTTTTTTTTCAAAAGATAAATCTCCGAACTTAGTATCATTAGAAATAAGATAAATAGCAGCTCAGACTTTCTCATATCATATCCCTTAATCACCTAGACTTAGCTTAAGCATATGCCTCCACAAATTTCAGGTTCAGAGTAAATTTTTATATCAAAACAGTCATATCCAAAACTCAAAAGAATTTAAGATTGAAAACTAGGCACTTGAAAGGAATTACGATAGAGCAACTATTCATCATCTTCAAGATAAAATTTTATTGTTCTTCAGTTTTTATTTGACTCATAACAAACTAGATACACACTCTAGGATTACACCCTAATAAATAACTAAAGTATCTTTATTTGGTTTTAATGATTATTCATCTTTTTATTTCTTTTATACTAATGGACTCACAAAAGACTCTACAGACGTGGACCTTCATGTGCCCACATATTTTTTTAGTATTTTATGACTATAAGATAGACTCGATAATCGCATAGGTATACTTACCTGATAACTAGGAGATGCCCTCCCCCAAGCTAGATCTTTGCTTAGTCTTTATTCACTCTTGTGGTCTACATGTTAAGTCTCACTCTTCTCAAACTTCTAAATCCTGCAAAACTTAATTAGACACAAAACTCGTGGAACAAATTAAGTATTAGACATATAAGTTTCAGTTATCCGAGTCTTGGTGATTGATTTTTTTGATAGGATCATTAAACCTGTAGAAATTCAATCAGGTCTATTTCTTCTAAGTTTTCAGTCTCAAGAAATATTTTTAAACGTTAACCATTTACCTTGAAGATGTTACCTCGAGTCGTCTTGAATTGTAATAGCACCATGTAATGAGGTTTCAACTACCTTGAATGGTCCTTCCCATTTACTTCGAAGTTTTCCATGGCCAAAGAGCTTTACTCTTAAATTAAATAGAAGGACTTTATCTCCAGGCTTAAACTCCTTGTGCTTGATTCTCTTATCATGCCATCTTTTTGTTCTTTCTTTGTAAATCTTGGAGTTATGATATGCCTTCTCTCTCCATTCTTCAAGCTCGGATATTTGCATTTGACGATTCTTGCCGGCGAGATGAAAATCCATATTCCATTTCTTGATTGCCCAAAGAGCTTTGAATTCCAATTCAACAAGCAAGTGGCATGTTTTACCATATACCGGTGATAAGGTGTCATGCCTATGGGTGTCTTGTATGCGGTTTGGTAAGCCCATAGTGCATTAGAAAGTTTGTATTTCCACTTCTTGCCCATCTCGTCTACGGTCTTTTGTAGAATGTTCTTGATTTGCTTATTTGATGTTTCAGCTTGACCGCTTGTTTGAGGATGGTATGGAGTTGCAATATTGTGTTTGACTCCATTTTCTGATAAGAACTGTCGGAATCTCTTGTCAATAAAATGTGGTCCTCCATCACTTATGACCAATCTAGGCATTCCAAATCGTGAAAATATTACTTCGTTGAACATCTTCTTAGAGTGCTTAGAGTCGGCAGCTCGACATGGTATTGCTTCTACCCATTTAGACACGTAGTCAACTGCCACCAAGATGTATTCAAAGATCTCGACTTTGGGAGTGGTCCCATGAAATCAATTCCCCAGACATCAAACAGTTCTACTTGAAGGTTGTTTGTGAGTGGCATTGCATCTCGAGTATTGATGTTTCCATGTTTCTGGCATCTGAGACATCTTCTGACAAACTTCTTTGTATCTTGATACATCGTTGGCCAGAAGAACCTGCTTTGCCAAATCTTAGCATGTGTTCGGAATGCTCCATAATATCCTCCATATGGTGATGTATGACATCTCTCAATAATTTTCATGCCTTCAGCTATTGGGACACATCTCCGTAGCAGCCCATCAGCACAGACCCTGTAAAGATATAGATCGTCCCACAAGTGGATACGACTTTCATACTTGAGCTTTCTCTTGTCTTCCCCTGGTGGAACATAACCTGCAACCATATAATTGATAATATTTGCGTACCAAGGATCGGAGTCCGTTGCCGCGAGGAGGGTGTTATCCCTTAGATAGTCATTAATAGGTAGCTCACATGTGTCCTTATATTGAAGTCTAGATAAGTGGTCAGCTACTAAATTTTCTACTCCTTTCTTATCTCTAATTTCTATATCAAATTCTTGGAGCAGAAGAATTCATCGGATTAACCAAGGCTTAGCATCTTTCTTAATGAGAAGGTACTTAAGTGCTACATGGTCCGTGTATATTATTACCTTTGATCCTACTAAGTAAGATCTAAATTTGTCTATTGCAAAGACCACTGCCAACATTTCTTTTTCAGTGGTAGCATAATTAAGCTGTGGCCCAGACAAGGTTTTGCTAGCATAGGATATAGCATAATGTTTCTTGTCTTTGGTTTGTCCTAAAATAGCACCAACTGCAAAGTCACTAGCATCACACATGATCTCAAAGGATAGACTCCAATCAGGTAGTTGGATAATTGGAGCTGAGATGAGTGCCCTCTTAAGAATTTCAAAGGCTTCAAGGCACTCAGTGTTAAAAACAAAAGGTACATCTTTGGCTAGAAGGCTAGTCAGGGGTCTAGCAATTTGAGAAAAAGTTTTTAATGAAATGCCTATAGAACCCTGCGTGGTCTAGAAAGCTGCGAATACCTTTCATATTTGTGGGAGGTGAAAGTTATTCAATAACTTCAATCTTTGCTCTATCCACTTCTATCCCACGCACTACAAGAAAGCACCCCCTGTAGATACGCTTTATTAGTACATTAGATACGCTTTGTTTCATCTCTAGTAAGGTGTAGACACGCTTGAACAAAACGTGTCTAGAGCGTCTCCCCACGCACCGTGTCAAAAACTATAGATACGTTTTTGTCAAGCGTGTCAATAAGACATGAGACGCTCTCTAGAAACGATGTTAAACGTGTCTAAAAAGGCATAGGGCGCTTTCTAGAGACGGTGCCAAAGCGTGTCTACATCCTGTAGACATTTTAAATTTCATCTCGAGCAAAATTAAAATGCTAGTGTGTTTTTATATTTTTTGTTTTTAAATATGTACAAAAACCATATTTACTCCGGAGATCATGGTATAGGAGACCAAAAAAACACCTGAAAGGTGTTCATTTATTATTAGAAGCAAATAGAGTCAATCATCCACATACACCATGTAGATATTACATATTGCTTTATTTCTTATACATTGGGATCTATTCTATTTAAAAAGCTTTGCTCATGTAGACACTTGCACTTCAATTCTGGATCTTCATTTCTTCATTTTGTAAATTTTCTTGACATGACTCCATGATCCTACAGGTTAATGAAAAATTAGATTAATGAAATAAATTCATTTCATACAAGTTCAGGAAAATACAACACCACAAAATTCTATGATAAAATTAAAAAAGGTCTTAGGTAGAGATAAAAGTAAAGGATTCCTTTCAATGATTGTGACACCATAATGCATGTGAATATTGACTCATTTCTGGTCTATATAGAAACATTGAAGGACTACCTATATAAGTTATGAAATACATGCATAGGGATTTTGCTGAAGATATATTCACACGAACCAGTCAAAGCATGCAGCATCTATCCCAGCTCGACAAGGTATTTGTTTGTCATTCAACTGCAGGTCCTCCAATCCAATCTAACCATAGCAAGTTCAGATGAGAAAGAAGAGCTTGAAATAACCATTTTGTCTAGCTGCTTATGTATATTCTTACCATCGCCAGAAATAGATGTATGAGAGATTGGATGGCGTTGCCATTAGAGTATAGTTGCCATTGTCGTATCTACCCAAGCTCCCTTGTGGTACTGTTAAGGCAAAACAAAAGACAAATCAGTCGTATGCTGGCCATAGTTTTCTGGCTCAGCTGTGATACACCAAAAACATGTGCATCCCTTTATCAGCTGAAATAAAATAATATTTAACACTGCATTTGTTTGAACTTTAGTTAATTTTCTTAAAGCCACAATGTCGATGAGTATATTAGGAGCAAGAGCCAGGGCAGCATAGTTTCAATGCATGGTAATGGTTTACAGTAGATTTCAGGAACTTACCTTCAAGTATGTGAAGAACCTGGCATAGCTGAGCAGGTACTGATCTGTTGAAATAAATTACATATGGCATAAAAATAATATGTCAAATTACAAAACAAGTAGAGTGACACTTCCATTATGATTGCAAATACAAAGAAAGAAGATAAATGAAAGGTTCGTCCTATCTATATCCAGTGCTCTTTCATAAATAGTAAAATGTCACAAATAAAAAAAGGCTATAATCTTAATCCGCCCTTGTAGAAAAATTGATCAGTAGTGATCTTTCTGATAAGTATATATGGTAACTTTTCAAAGCAATTGTAGCAGCTAAAGTACGTAACAACTTAACATAAGATATTTAATTGATAGGCACTGGTATCTGATCTGACACAATGCAAAATTAAATTGTGACCTTGACGAATTAAGAACCAGGAGCAAGCAACTACTAGCTAGTTCAACTTCTAGATCGGGAACTTACAGAGGGGATCTGTGCGGCCAAAGCCAACGACCTGGCCGGCGGGCGGCGGTAGCTGATGGTGACTGGCCTTCATGTGTAGACGGACCTGGGAGGAGGCGCATCCGGCCGGATGGCACGGGGAATCCACTACCCGAGACAACGATCTGCGTCCCGCTCATCGAAGAGGAGGGATCTGAAGGCGACGACGAGAAGCGGGCCGCCGGGGGCGGCGACCGTGCAAAGTCCACAGGGCAGGTGAGCTCCGAGAAGAAACCGCCGGCTGTGGGGGCGACTAGATATCGCAGTGGGAGGAGGCATGGGGCAGCTCATTCGGGCGGCCGGCGTCGAGGGCCCTGCCCCTCACCAGATCAGAAGCGGGCGGCGGCGGCGGCGAAGCTGCGGCAGAGGACGTGGGAGCAGTTATTATGCCATGGAGCAGACTGGGCTCAGAATATTTTGGGCCTAAACTTCTTACAGCTCATGCGATGTTTTGATACGTTTTATAAATCCTGCTATGAATCGTCTTGACTATAAGACCTAGATACGATATTTAAAGAACGTAACAACAACCGTGTCTAGCAACTAAGCTTACATACGCTTTTTGTATAACGTTTCAAGAAGCGTGTCTATACTGAGATCACTCGAGAAATAGACATGCTTTCAAAAGACGTAGCAAAGAAAACGTATCTAGATAGGGGGTTTTCTTGTAGTGACGTTCGGACACCTTATGTCCTAGCACAATTCTTTCCCAAACCATAAAATGGCATTTCTCCCAGTTCAGGACTAAGTGTATTTCTTCACACCGTTGTAAGATCATGTCTAAATTCTCTAAACATTCATCAAAGGTTTTGCCATAGACGGTAAAGTCATCCATGAACACCTCCATAATTTTCTCGATCATATCGGAGAAAATAGACATCATGCATCGCTGAAAAGAAGCTGGAGCATTACACAGCCCGAACGACATTCATCGATATGCGTAAGTTCCATATGGGCATGTGAAAGTGGTCTTACTTTGGTCATCTAGGTGGATTGGGATTTGATGATACCCGTAATACCCGTCAAGGAAACAAAAAAGAAAGAGTGATTTACAAGTCGTTCCAACATTTCATCAATGAAGGGTAACGGAAGTGATCTTTCTTTGTAGCCTTATTAAGTTTCCAGTAGTCAATGCACATACGCCACCCGGTGGACGATGACGTTGAGGGATGAGCTCATTCTTCTCATTCCTAACGGCCGTCATTTCCTCCTTTCTTTGGCACAACTTGGGCCGGGGCTAACCCACTCACTATGAGGTACGGGATAAATAATCCCGGCGTGCAAGAGTTTAAGGACCTCTTTTTTAACAACTTCTCGCATTACGTTGTTAAGTCTCCTTTGTGGTTCCCTCGATGGTGAAGAATCAGGATCGATGGGAATACAATGAGTATAGAGAATGGGACTAATTCCCTTGAGGTCTTAGAGTGAGTAGCCTATGGCTGATTTATATCTTTCTAAGACGGTGACAAGTTGATGTGTTTCTTCTTCAGAAAGTTTATCACTTATGATCACAGGAGTTTCTCGATTATTATTAAGAAAGACATATCTTAAGCTAGAAGGAAGAGGTTTTAGCTCAACTGAGGGTTGTGATGATACCTCAGTTTCGTCTAACGTGACAGGCTCTGCCAACTCTTCCTCTTCTTCAATAAAGTGTTCATCATCGAGAGTTGGTTGGGCCATGTCTTCTAAGGATGCCATTAAGACTTTCTCAACAGGGTCTGGTTCAGGCTTGGGTTCTACTATTGTATTATTTGAGCGTGCAAGCGAGATGGTGATAGATGAACTTTCTAGTTTTACATCTAAGAGACCCTGATTTGGTCTTTCTTGAAAGAGTGTCCCAAAAGGTACACCAATCAAGATGGATGTGTCCGAGATGTCAAATATATGAAAATCTAAACGATACTCAGAACATTGTATTCGCAATGAAATAGACCTTATGACCCCATAACTTTCAAGAGTAACTCCAGAAGGAATTCGTAAAAGCTTATGAGATGGGATCAAGAACTCGTTGGGCAAAAGTTATTCGGCTAACGCCTTTGAAATGATATTCATCCCAACGGTTGGACTGTAGTAGCCTTTTATGGTGGTTCCCTTAAGGATGCAAGTGATAACATCTGAGGAGGCATTGATTTGGGCTACCTCAGTGGATAACTCCGCTTCTGCCAACCACTCATGACTCATGATGGCCGATAGTCCTTTAATATATTCCATAAGGAAAGAATCATTATTTGGGCCATCATCACCCTCATATGACACAGAGTGTGTCAGAGGCTTCACTTAAACTGGTAAATTCGAGGCATTGCCAAAATCTTCGAAAAGACCATCCTCGATTATAAAAGGGAACGTGGAAAGATGAGGTTCATCATCTTCTAAAATGTGTTGCGTTTCCTCTATTGGAGATTCTTTAACAACCAAATCATCTAAAGAATTTAAAGGAATTTCAGATTTGGTTGTGTCTGTCTCCTCTTGTTGGTCGGGGCTTGGCTTGACTTCTTCTTCTTCAGGAAATTCATCAAAGATACCAGTGTAAGGGGTGTTTTCAAGGATTTTCTCTAATATAGCTTTCCCCTCACTCATGGTGTTGTGCGAGAATGAACCTCCAGAAGATAGGTCAAGATTTAGGGCAGCTTCCTTGTTAAGACCAAAATAGACGTGGTAAAGAAGCACGTGGTCTGGTAAGTGAAGGGTTAGACCAGTATTGATAAGGTTTAGAAATCTAGCCCAAGCTGCTCCTAATGTCTCATTCTCCTTTTGTTTAAAGGTAAGAACTTCTATTCGAAGAGTGGCAATCCGAGAAAGAGGGAAGAAAGCAAGACAGAATTTGTCTCGAAGTTCATCCCAATTTCCACTCACTCCTCTTACAGTATGAGCATACCACTGTTTCGCTCTTCCCAAAAGGGAGAACGGAAACAATTTTCATTTAATGATCTCTTGTGTCATGCCAGCAATATTCAAGCAAGAACACAATTGCTCAAATTCTCTAAGATGGGTGTAGAGATTTTCGTCTTCTATTCCAGAGAAGGATTGCTCCCGAACCATGGCTATGAAAGCGGGGCGAAGCTCCTAGCCATCTATGAGTATAGGATATGATGATGGTGGAGGCTCCAACAACTCACCCTTTGGAGCCAAAAATTGAAAGATATGCGTGGAATCCATATGGTAGGGGTAAGGGTGGTAAAAATGAAAAGGAAAATAAAAGATACACGAACGAACTTGGCTTGATCCCAGAACAGCTACCGTTCCCCGGCAACGGCGCCAGAAAGCTTGTTGGTATATTTAACGCACATAGAATAATCAAAGAGATAAATCCGCAAGCGCACGGATACCGCTGTAGCTTTCACCTAAGAGTATTCTAAGGTATCGAATTTCCACAAGGAACGTGAAGTGAACTAGAAACGAATTAAGAACGTCCAAGGATAGATAAGATAAATATTTTTGCTGGGTAGAGAGGGGCTATCTAAGGTGTTCTAGGTAACTAAGAATCAGACTTACGATACTTGTCTACTTTGGAGCAACAGTATCTTTCCAACTCTCGAATAAGACTGGGAAGAAGGTAGTTGGGGAAGGCTGCCAAAAGCTCTACGAAACACCAACTCCGACGTGATGGAATATGAAGACCAACAAATCTGTCACCTCTGAAGGCTACCATAACTAACCGTAGGAATTGGGCGCAAACTCAGGTAAACCCTAGCCTTGACACCACGTCTACGCTAACGATTACTACTCTAGTCACGTACGCTAACTAGAGCACTCAATATGAGCTAAGATCCCGTAAACAAAGTAAAGTAAGAATAAAATTTAATCAAATAGAAGACTTAGAGTTACCAACTGAAGAACTTGAAGATGAACTATCTCCGTAGAGGTACAAAGTTGAGGAAGATTCGACAAGCCGGTTCCTCTTCTACTTCTTCCTCTCCTCTCTCCCTATTTTCTAATTACAAGAGCTCTAAATGAGCTAGGGCTTCTAGCTCTCCAAATGAATTGATAGAATGAATTAGGGTTTCTCTGGAGGGTCTGGCCCTATATTTATAGTCCGGTGGGATGCACGATGGCCGTTTGATCAAACCGACTTAAGGTACGGTGGATATTAACCCTCAAAGGCAGTGGAGGAAGCTTCCAGAAAGGCGTAGAAGATTGTTTTAGGGGGAGGCCGGCCGGCCCCACCATGTGGGCCCCCGCGCTCCGCTTCGTTCTGGTGTTTTCTAGATCCTTCCTGAGTCCAATGTGCGGGGTTTCGTTGGCGTCAAGTTTCGTTACGTTTGATAGTTCGGCCCTTTTCTATGGTTTTCTGGAACAATCCCTGCAAAATAATAATTCACCAAAGCTCGTGAAATTTGTCAGATAAAACCCTATACTTCTCTATTTGCAAGTGTATTGACCATTTATCATGTTTATTGCACTATTAAATATTGACGCTATCCACCGTCAACAGTACTATTGATGAACAGTAAGATGGTGTCCACATTTGAAGCTTTATATATAGATAATAACTTTCTCATCTTTTCTAGTCTTATGAGTTCTACGGCTCCTCATGCTTTTTTGCCTTCGCTACCAACCTCTTTTATTCCAGCGCATACTAGTGATTAGTCTCGGCACCCCTGTGCGCAGGTTGGTACCATAGACATTACTAAGATAAGATAGGTTAGGTCCTTAGATACATAAAGGTTTAAAAGTACAGACATAAGATAAGTCCTAAGATAGTTTAAGATAAAGGACCAACAATGAAATAGCATGTTACACACGCCTGGCCGGTTTGGGCAGAACAGACCCAATTCTGTCCTTTTGCTTGTGCTTTGAATTTTATTGCACCAAATATTTTCCAATATTGTCTTGATCCTAGGAACTTATTGGTAGAGCCTAGATTTCCATATCGGCACATCTTAGGTGCCAACAATCTTGCTTATTTTGTGATTAATCGATCTATGGATGGGACCGACTTGGTGGTGTGTTCAACCTTTCCCCCCTGCTTGCAGGGTGCATGTTGTGGATCCAATGGCCCAGCAGGGGGGGGGGGGGATGAGGCAACCTAATGACATTGGGTGTGGGGCATGGGTGATAGATCCGATGCTATTGGATGTTTTCCTTTTTTTGGTTTGGTTTGTAATGGGCATCACTGTTTGGTGGAAAACTGATAATTAAAGGAGAGGACTATCCATACGTGAAAGCCAATTTTAAACCGGCATTACTATTTGGGCAAATTGCTAGTGCCTACAATTTGCCCATACATTTATATAAATCTTATTTAACCACATAGAAACTTTTTACTTGTAATGGTGATGATTTTTAGTACCTATAAACTCTACGGGTTATTTTCCTCCGTACCTAGAAAATTTCGCCACCGTGCCATTCCACGTGTTATCTATTAGTGCTTAGTAGTCCTTAACATATGCATATATTCTTTCCTTCTTTCCAGAGAACACTGAAAAGGCGAATAGAAGAAAACTTTGATTCTTTTTATATAATCAGGGACGAAGCTACCTTGGTAGCTGTGGGTGCATTGCACCCCCCTCAAATTGCAAATTTACTAATAAAATTCAATTTTCATCGTATATGCACCATCTATAATATAAGTTATGTACCTGCAAGCCAGCCACATTTCCCTCGAATTTGGCGGCGCCGGCTACCACAGTTAGCGTGAGGATGCCTAGCACCAAGCAGCCGATGATGACTATGTGCGACAGATGGATCGGCGGCATGGTGATCGCCACCGTACCACCTTGTTAGTACTACCGTTGCTGCTTGTCACCTGATGCCGCCAGGGACGAAGCTACTTGGTAGCTGTGGGTGCACATGCACCCCCTCCCCCCCCCTCCCTCACCCCCCCAAGTGCAAATTTAGTAATAAAATCCAATTTTAACCATATATACACCTTCTATGACCCACAAGCCAGTTACAACCACCCCCCCCACCACATTGTGTTCTAGCTTTTGCCACTGTATATAATGTTTTTGGCCTCTGCGACAAATGCACAACCATGTTATTACAAGATGTTTTCAGCTAAATAAACTGGAAAAAGGAACAAAAACATGAGTAAATAAAGCTGATTATAAGCAACGGCGCTTTTCCATCCGTTCTCGACAAGGAAAACAAAACATAACACTTTGATGAAAACCTGAAGTCCACGGCCTTTTTCTGCCCCGAGAAGGGCTCCGGACATGTACATTCCTCGCCTGCGCGGTCAAGACTCAAGAGGACACACCTACCACACGGGGCTCGATCGACGACGACGCGGCGTACGTCTTGCATTGCACCTGGCCGCACGTCGTCGTCGATCGATCACGAAGGAGATTGGATCGAACGGCACGGCACCATGGATGCGACGGTGAACGGCCGGCCGGCACGGCACGGGGATTATTGACGATTACTTCAGCTGCCATAGTCGTAGTACGTCTTGGTGAGTAAATACATTTTTCCACTCCCAGGATGCATGATATGCATCATGCTGAGTGTGGCTAGCCGGCGGCCTAGCTAGCTAGCTAGATCGTCATTCTTCGTCTCGTCTCTGTCTTTCCTTCCATGTACAGTAGGAATAGAGCTGTAGAGGAAGCCCCAATCTAGCTCACGTACGTATGTATGTACTAGGGCGTAGACTTTTTGCAGCTTGCTGATGATGATGGATGGACGCTTCTAGTTTAGCCACCGTCCAAGCAACCAATCACATACATGCATGGCTTTGCTTTCTCTCTCTCTCTCTCTCTAAACACACACACAGAGATCCCATGAGAGAGAGAGAGAGAGAGAGAGAGAGAGAGAGAGAGAGAGGCCGTGCATGCTGTGTGTAGTTGAGGTAGTGGAAGCCGTAGTGTGCCGTTTGCTCATGTCCTCCTCCTCCGACGATCCATGGACCGATGGACGGAGGAGGCCGGCCGAAACTCTTGTCACTCACTCTATGGTCTCTGCCTGCCACATCTCTGTCGTCGTCTCTGAAGTGTTAATGCCTTGGTTATACATGTCATGGATAGGTCGGCTCTACGGGTAGTAGGCCGGTTTCAGCCTAGAAACATAGACACGACTGGGCTTCTTGATGGATCGATCGATTATTATCGATGCATGCATGGTCTGTGCGTGAGTGTGATATATGCATGCATGCAACTAATGGGTGTCAGACATGCCTGCCTTGAGATCGATGGCCTGCTGAGAATTCTCTGCAAGCCGCTAGGACTAGAATATTGTTTTTGGACACGGGGACAGACGAATATTTCAGCTTGCCAGATCATGCATGTTGTTTGACTTGACATATCCTTTTACACGGATTTAATTTTTCTTCTTCAGATGCACATGCGCTGTTGCTCGATCACATGTTTGACATCAGCACCGCGTTTGACCTTCTCGATCGGTGGCAACTGGCAGAACCACGCCGCTTTTTGAGCACCGAACATTTTAATACATCATGTGTACGTAGTTAGCAATTGTTTTTTTTTTTCAATATATTCATATCCATATCTACATCTACATCTAAGATTAAAGTCAAAATTTTGTTCATATTGCTAATAACTATCGTTGTAGCAAGAGCCTGCCACGCCGCCTGCCTGCCCCTCACTCCGCCACTACCCGCGCCGCCGTCGGCGCGTTAATTATCTAAGGCACCTATCCTTCTTCTCCAGAGACAAGAAGGGAAGGACTTGTCATTTTCCCACAATTTTCTAATGTTAGGGTTCAGCCCAAATAACTTTCTAGCGAAATCATATGATATTCAATAAGCATCATGTGTCCTGCAACGACTTCGATGTGCCACGATCAGATCGTCGTTGCAGGAGTTGATTTCCAATGGTAGACAACCTTTTCGTGGCCTTTATCTACAAGGGACTGGTGCTTTTGGGAGAGACAAGAAGGGAAGGACCTGTCATTTTCCCACAATTTTCTAATGTTAGGGTTGAGTACAAATAAAATTTCGGCGAAAGCAAATGATATTCAGTAGGGATCGTGTGTCCTGCGATGACTTCGATGATTGCCGCGATGAGATCACCATTGCAGGAATCAATTTCCTGCGGCAGATAGCTATTTCATGGCCTTTATCATCTACAGGAGAGGGATGCTTTTGGGAGCCGCCTATGAGAACAACGCCTTCGGATCATTGATCTCGTCGTCGATGGTCGTGGAGAGGAAATTAAGATCTCAAGGTGATGAATCTGCATCCTTGTACCAATCGAGGCAAACTGCCGATATTCTATCAACGATTTAGATGCGTTTTGGACTACCATCCAAGTGTTGAATCCTGCAGCATGTCCAATGTTTTTGGGGTGATCGCTGGAACGATATGTCAACAGTAGTGTCACGGCTTGGAGGCATATTAATATTATTATGAATATATTATAGATACATATACGTCACGCAGGTGCTTACGTAAGCACTGGCACTAACATGCTAATAAGTTGACAAAATGTGAAGACGGTGTGACGATCGAAGTTAGAATTGCATGTGGATCGGTTTTCTAGCTTATCTAATTAATTACTCCCTAGATTCCAGATTTATGGTAAGTCGTTGCGGCTTTTCTATAGGAGACTAGCAAATATGCCCGTGCGTTGCAACGGGAGATATAGTAGTTGTGGGTTCAAAATTTATTCAAAACTAACAGTATATGCATATTTCAATTTTTCTTAGGATGAGAAACTGCACTACATCTAGCGAAGGATCGTGCGAACTCTGATATAGAAAACCATAGCCTATTAACAAATATTGGTCATATACAATAATCTATACCTAATAATAAAGAGGTAAAATTTCTACCCATTTTTTTTATGACCTCCCTAACTAACTTCATGAATGTGAAAATTAGCTATGTTCCCGTTTGTCTACTGCCCTCCGTATGTTGCAACGGGACACATGGTTTATGTATTATTCTTGCACCAATAGTAATAAAGTATCTATTTTTATTAAAAATTCATTGAGCTTGGTCTAACCTTAAGTAAATCAAATATATTCTAAGGTCCGTCGCCCTCAACTTGCATCTTTGGTTGGTGGAGACGCAAAGAGAGGAGTGGTGAGTCAATCACTCAAATTACAGAAACATGGTCTATCCCATTTGAATCCCATCCTAGTTGTTCTCCAATCCAAACACACACGATTAGTGGCTAGAGCTTTAGCAGAAATACCAATCTACTCACACTTGCAAGTTCACACCTGCAAGTTGATCAAATATATTTAATGTGATTATGTGTTACAACAACAAATTTTATACAAAAAGTTAACTACAAGACAAATTACCCTATGACTTAATAGCCCTTTCTTACTATAATAACTCGGACCATGGAGGTTTATAATATCTAAAAAATTTTCCATCCCTGTTGGTTGGCTGGTGGCACATGGACATTCCATGCCAATAATAGGAGTTAATCTATGATAATTGTAATCAAAAGAGTTGTATAAGGAATTTTAAGACGAGCACTGCTGTACATGTTGCCTAGATACTGAACAATTCCTTGACAATCATGAGAACAAATGGTTCAAACTTGTGTGGTCATTTGTTACCAATAAAGCGAAGGGATCAATGTGTGTAAATGTTATCAAGAGAGAAAGATAGCAGAAAACTGGTAAAAAGGTATGAACAAACTAATTAGTCGTGCATCGAAATATCTCAATTTTTTGTTTTGATACCTATATTTGTTTGGTCTTTAATTAAAAATGATGCATAAACTTGTAATATAGGGAACAAAAAGCACTGTTTGTGCTTGAAGCAGAGCAGATCTGCAATTTGCTCACAAAAATCAACATTAAATTATTTTTGAAATGTTTTTTTACTGAAAACTTATTTGTATCTATTACCTAATCTATATCTATATCTCTATACCTAATAATAAAGAAGCAAAATTTCAGCCTATTTTTTTGGTCCATCCATTTTTTTCGTCCGTCTCCCTCTAACTAACAGGCAATAGAATTTCTTCCGTCTAGACTTATATAGATAACCCATGCCAAGAGTTTGAATAGCTCTTATGTAGCGTTATACGGAATCCGATTCCAAGATATATTGGGTCGTGTATGTGATTCGGACTCATAACCCATGCTTTTATGTTCATCCATCACCTTGTTCTATTACTACTTTTTTATCAAAAACATGTTGAATTACTGTTGTCGAGTTCAAGTAGGAGTGTTTCTGCAGTTCTATTTGTTTTCCTATTCAAATAAGATTTCCAAATAATGTCCCGTGGGTGTGCGTTCCTGTTGTCTGTTATTTATATGATATTTTTTATTTTTTTCTCCCATTGTAATGCACGGGCATATTTCCTAGTCTATACCTAATAATAAAGAGGCAAAACTTTCAGCTTATTTTTTTGGTAAAATCTATCAAAATTCTATTTCAGTTTCGTAAGGATTTAATAGAGCATTGGCATTACCCATATTAATTTATATTTTAGTTGTCATACCATAACAAAAATTAAAATTTTAAATATATCAATATATATGTTTTGATAGTAGTTTTCTCCCGTGGCAACGCACATTTGTATATCTATTATTGAAATGGTACATATCTAGATTTTTTTGGTAAAATCTATCAAAATTCTATTTCAATTTCGTAAGGATTTAATAAAGCATTGGCATTACCCATATTAATTTATATTTTAGTTGTCATACCATAACATAAATTAAAATTTTAAAATATATCAATATATATGTTTTGATAGTAGTTTTCTCCCGTGGCAACGCACATTTGTATATGTATTGAAATGGTATATATCTAGATTAATTTTTCTAAAGAAAAAACGGCCATATATAGACATGGTGTAAGGATGATGTCATCAAACTAATAAGCAGCAAGGCACGCATTGGCTGCTTGCTTTGCTCCCGTGTACGCATGCATGCACTGACCCGGGCGGGGCGCAGCCGCGCAGGGGCTTGTGCGTGTGCAGCTGTTTTGGGCCGGGCCGGAATGCAAACTCGAACGGGATACAGCTACGACGGCGGACTTATACAACGTAAAAATAAAAAAAAAAAGATAAATACGGATACGGATAGAATCAGGACTGGAACATGAAAAGAAAAAGAGCTGGACGAAAAATTGGCTGGACGAAAAAAATTTTGCGTACCAAAAAAAGATGGCTGAAAGTTTTGCCTCTTTATTATTAGGTATAGATATTTACCTGTAGTCTTACAAAAAAATACATCTTCCTTCTTCTTTTTTAACTTACTTGTATGGCTCTCAAACAAAAATTTGTTCTAATCTTTCTTCCATGGCCTTTTGTCCGTTTTTCTTACTTAATGGTTAAGTCCAAGGTAAAAAGACTATTTTACCCATACCGAATAAACTTGAAGTGTAAAGGTTTTGTTCTCGCTTGTTTTAGATTTGGATTAATATTGCAAAAATAAGGTCACAAATAACATTCCATAATAAGGCACATAATCAAATGCACGAATACATTGCAATATAAGCCTAAGTTTAAGTTTCCTAATTCTGAAATTTTTGTAAGCTAATTTTATGTATTCGTGCATAAGAAAAAATTTATAAGCTAATTTTATTGTAATGTATTTGTTCATATGATTATGTATATCTTATTATGTACTATTATCTATGCCCTTATTTGCGCAATATTAATCCAAATCTAAAATAGGCGAACAAAAACTGCACACTTCAATTTTATTCAGTAAGGATAAAATGCTTATTTTATCCTAGATTTAACACCGTTAAGTGAGGAAAGCAGACGGAAGGCCATACAGGGAAGAAATTTTTATTTTAGAGCCCAGTAAGTTCGAAAAAAGCCATAGAAAGAAGACCATACAGAAAAAAAAATTACACTACGCATTTAGTCACCTCCATGTTTTAGGTCACGACTGACGTTTATAACAGAGGTATTAAGGATGACAATATTTCATTTTCTATGCGCATCAGCTTGTGCAGACCCTGTATTGTCGAATACTACCAAACTTGGCATACTAGCTAATGTAGCGTTGGGCCTTTGAGGATTGTGCAGCAAGCCCGCATAAAAGCATCTCTAGTGGTAGGAGAAAATCTCAATGCTAAATCTAGTTATTGGGGAGCTACAAATTTATTTTAGGGTTTTGAAAGACCCCATCTTCACCAGAACGAGAAAATCTCATCCTCAACTGTTTCTTTCTCTTCCTCCCCATCCCCACTCCGAATGTATTTGCAACTCCTCCACCACCGCTGTGACTCTTCCCATCCCGCTCCTCCAGACGCGACTCCTGAGTCGTCGTGATTTCTCTGCAAGGCGGCACAAGCAAGAAGTTGTAGCAAAGCCATGGCACACAAGAAGGTGGATGTCTTCTTCCCCACCTCCAGCCATGGTGCCCCTCATGTATTGGGGAAGAGAGGTCTACCTCATCTTTGAGGGTTTGGAGGATGGATTTTGAGGAACTAAGAAAAAGATTTTCTCATTGAGGACTAGAATGGGGATCTACTAGAGCTATCAAATCATCAAAATATATGTTTTTCTCATTGGGAAAGGAATTAAGACCTCATCCAGGCAATGGAATCAAGCAGAGCAAACTGTTGCACAAGCCTAATACATGCAACAAATCAGACCCATAAATATCTAGGTGCATATAGAAACTGGAGTACATACCTAGAAAAGCCAAAATGATATACAATTTGGAACGGACGACCATATAATTATAGTGGACATTCCATCCCTAATCGAACTGTACCACGATTTATCAAATGTTTTAGGGAAAAGTAAATAAATGCCAAATAATGTCAAATCATTTGATTTTGCATGATTTTTAATTTACATTGTGTACATGCTTTTATTGCAAAATACTCACACCACTAGTAGATAACCAGGCTTCAGTCTTAGTTTGTGTAATCGTACTTGGTTTGTGTAGTCGGAACTATTGGGTAAAAAATATGATGTAGCTGTAGAGATTTGAACTCATGACATACATAATATACGTCTCTCTTTTAAATTTACACTGGTACAGAAAACATTTTTACAGGCGGTGCTAGAAGCATCTTCACAGGCGGTGGGCTGTACCGGGGGCCAGTACAAATCGACCACAGTACAGGCGGTGGATTGTGAGCCGCCTGTGAAAATTCGGTTTTCACCAGGCGGATCACTTAGTCGGCTGCCTGTGTAAATCTACATTTACACAGGCGGCCGACTAAGTGAACCGTCTGTGAAAAATCGTTGCCTAGAAAACACGAAAAAATAACAAAAAATATTTTTAAAAAGGCAAAAAATATTTTTTGAAACCGGAAAGGCACCCACCCACCCGTCTCAGCGCAAGTCGCGCATTTTTTTGGGTAAATCGCGCGCTACGCGGCCGGTGGGATTCGAACCCACGACCTCGGTCTCGCGCGATCCCTCACTTACCACTTCACCACACACTCACTTGTGACTATATCTCATTTTTGTTCCCCACATATTATACAAATCTGACAGAAAAATTGAATATTTGAGGGTCCAAATGAACTCAAATGAAAAAAGTGGTAAACTATAAAGTTTCATAACTTTTCGAGATCTACAACTTTCATTTAGAGTGTTTCTCCATCCGAGGTCATTTGCAAAATTTGAATTTCAAATTTGAAAATTTCGGCCGTAGTTTTCCATAAAAAGATGACTTCAAATGAAAAAGTTATCAACTACAAAGTTTCATAACTTTTCGAGACCTATAACTTTTATTTTATGAGTTTTTTCATCCGAGGAAGTTTGAAAAACTCAAAAAAATACAATTAACACAAAGCGGTTTACAATGAGGACCGCATGTGTAAATATTATTAACACGCACGGTTTTCTATACAAACCGTCTATGTGTAAAAACTGCAATTTTCACAGGCGGTTTACAATGAAGTCCGCCTGTGTAAATGCCAACACAGGTGGATCTCTTGATGGGCCCATAGAATTTTTTTCTACCGTCGTCATGAAATTGTGAACCGCCTGTAAAAAATAAACAAGGTGCCGAGAAAAAATGATTTTTTGTACTAGTGTTACTTTGAAAGTTTAGTCTAGGTTCATGTCTCAAACCGAGACTAAAGGGTCTACCTTTAATCTATGTCGGTAACACTAACTAGGACTAATATGTTTAGTCCTCTGACATAAAAAAAGATCCAGGATTAATACTTATGTTAGTCCCGAGTCCAATTCTATCCGAGACTAAAGTGCTGAATCGAAAGTATTTTCTCTACCAGTACACACACAGCCATATATGAGGCTAACCAGGATAAATGTTAAGTTAACTAGCTCGTGCATACTTGCGCAGCAAATTTAATGGGATAGGATATGATGTGAATGAGAGATGGTGTTAGTGTTACGTCCATCCCTGCTAAAGAGCCATGCATGCTGGCAGAAAAATAAATGCGTATTTGCCTGCTTTATATTTTGTGCACTCACACATGGTCAAAGGACCAACCTCTGATGCACTAGCAAGGTAGGTAGGATTTGGAGGGCCACCTGTCGTCTCGAGAACATACCTGGTACTTGAGCGTCTTGTGTTACCAAACAGTTAGAACATAAAATTGACGTGTCAAAAAGTATACGACAAACAATTAGAACACAAAATTGACGCGTCAAAAAGTATACAACAAACATATGAACGAATAGAGAGCATAATCATCCATCCCTTGGATGTTCTATATGATTTCTTGGTTTTTTAACATAGTGAAATCTAGTTGTGACACTATTATCGATCCATTTTCATATTTAATCATCGATCTATTTTGATTTTTTTATTTATTCTTCATATATCTTTAATTTCAGTAGATCTAGGCCTTACAATATAGACACCCCTCGCCCTTTACTGATACTCCATGTTCTGGGCCCGAGATCCAATAATACGCCCTTGGTTTTGATAGAAGAAGTGGAGAGAGAGAGAGAGAGAGAGAGAGAGAGAGAGAGAGAGAGGTGAAGGTGAGAGAATGACACTTGAAACCCTAGCATTGTGTTTATATACATGGGGTTGGCGTATCTATTTTCAGAGATGATCCTCTTATTACATGCCTCACCTATGCAAATGGATTTACTGAAACATAGTGGATTTAGAATGTCTTTGTAAATGGAGTGTCCGCCACCTTTGAAGTTGACACTATTTTAGAAGACATGGGCAATATTAGGCCGCCTCTGTAGTAAGTGAGATGTACTATATCTCTTCAAACTAATTCTGTAGTACTCTTTCCATTCCAAATTATAATATGTTTTGGCTTTCTAGATTCATAGCTTTTGTTACGTACTTAGATACATACAATGTTTAAATATATATTAAAAAGCAATGTATATAGAAAAGTCAAAACATAATTTGAATAGAGGGAGTAGTAGTCAAGCCCAACTAAATTCAAAAAAAGCTAGCTCATTATTATTGGCACAAGCAGCTCACAACAAATTATATGTTCCATTGCAACGCTTAGTCATGTTTACTAGTCATAATTTTTTTAGGTATCGTTTCTTTCCAATTCAATGCTTATTTGAGTGTTGTTTGTATTATTGGAGATCAAATTGTTTAGAGGTGCCAGTGTGGCTGCAACATGAGCACAAACGTTGGCTGGACATCGATCAAATAAACTGCTTGACCAACGCAGGAATCGGGAGAACGGGGTAAACCTATACGACTGTGGTAGAGAAAATATAGTCGCTCGTGAATCAGGATCGGACTAACGCGCTAGGCATTGAATTGACGCTGCGGTGATCCATGATATGATTATCGGTCTCTAGTACTCCATGGCCATGAATGAATATATATACTATATCACTACTGGAAACTTGAAATTCTCTGACCAACGTCAGGCAAAACTGGAATTACCCTGTCGAACTAGCCCTGACGGTATTTTTATTTTCCCTGACGGTAATTGCATCGTAAGAAATTTTATAGCGATTTTATTTTTTATGACCATACGCACATTTTCATGCCGATATTTTTATTTTCCCTGACGGTAGTGCACCGTGAGGGAATTTCAAGTTTCCAGTAGTGTATATAGAACGCCGTCGTCGGACCATTCAACCTCAAGCCTCGGGGACGAGCGCAATATACACATCACGGCTGGGCATTCAATCATGTACGTAGACTGGGGCCAAGAAAGATGCATGCAGCGCGCCTGCACACACCCATTTAATCACCATAGCAAGCAGCTAGCTCCACTACACCCACAGACGACCGGTGATATATATTAATACACTGTATAACTGTAATATCAATGTATAATCATGCTTATAACCGTTCTAAAGAAACCCAATATATATGCACGAATTAAATTAAATGAGTTTTTTAGTTAAAACTGTGGAGTACTATAGCGTGATAAGTCACTGTCGGAGCATCACCAATTCTAGCTTTGAAGCTTACACTCGGTGTCCGAGCATCACTAATTCTAGCTTAGAAGTAGAGCTGGGACTTGGGCCGGGCTATTTGAGGGCGGGTCACGGCACGATCTTTTAGCACGACCTGGAGCACGGCATGGCACGAAAATTTTTGGGCCGTACCGGCACGACACGAATATGAGGGACGGCACGGCACGACAGTAAACATCGGCACGGCGGGCTATATGGCCCGGCCCGTATTTTGGGCCGTGCTTGAGCCGACACGGCACGAAAATGGCACGTATACACATCACAACTCTACAATACAGTTTCTTGATATTTACTGTACTACCTCTCATCTAATTCTTAAATAGATTATAAAAATCATTTAACTTTTATAAAAATTATACACACAAGATATATATTTATTTATATCATGAGCGGAAAAAAGAAATTAAACAGAGATATTTTGAGGGCCGTGCTTGGGCCGGCACGACCCAAACGCGTGTCGACGTGCCTCGGGCCGTGCTTGGGCCGAGAAAAAAATTTACCGTGCCATATCGGCACGGCACGACGTGCCTCGCATGCCTAAAGGGCACGACCTAAAGGGGCACGAAGCACGAGAGGGCCGGGCCGGGCCGGCACGGCACGGCCCAAGTCCCATCTCTTTAGAAGCTTACAATCACTGTCAGAGCATTACTAATTTTAGCTTTGAAGCTTATTAATTCATGCATATATTTGCATGCATGGTGAATGGTGGAGGAGATGCCTCAAGCTATAATTAATTCAACGATGGTCCTTGATCCTTCAAAGTAAAGTTGGAACGAAACACCCCACTAGCTAGTGGTTTGAATATTCCAACGAAATTATTGAAGGTTCAGTCTGTTGCCATGTATGTGGCCGGGCGGCGTTCTGTGTTCAGTTTTGGATATGTACGTAGTCGGTCCTTCAAGCAATGAATGAATAATGGACGACTTTAGCTAGCTGCGACCAGCCGGCCGGCAGCTCCTTTTCGGCCCTCAAAATTGATGCTTGCATTGCTAGCTAGCTTGTTCGTTCGACCAAAATTCACTAGTACGAGTATGTACTACAGTAGCCTTGCATGCATTGCCCTCGATCAGAGAGAGAGAGAGAGAGAGAGAGAGAGAGAGAGACGACGACCATGCTCGCTCTCTGTGTACGCGTAGCCAGTCATTCTATATGTGAGTAGCTAGGGCACAAGGAGGGATGGGACGGACTGCACTTGCACTTGCGGCTAAAGATATATTCAATGCTCTTGTTTATCTCTATCGATCGGTCATGGAAGAAGTAATCATGCATGAACATCTATCTATGCTGTTATGTCTATTTTGTAGGCCATCTGCTTATCTTTATGTCACTGATTGGTGAATCTTATCGCCTTCTCGATCAAGTCCGTTACAGAAAGTGGCAAAGTGCAGCAGCAGCAGCAGCAGCACCAGAACAAAAGGAGTTGGCCATATTTGAATTCCAAACCATGCATGACCGTCGCATGCAGTACTCCTAATAATGTTGTTGACTGTTTGTTTTGCTTTCCTGTATCGACTATTTTCTAATTATTTTACTTCATCAGCAAAAGGAATATGAATCCCTCAACTCCTTCCAATGGAATCTATCCAAAACCTTGACCATGAAATTGTCCAAGACTATTTAATTTTGTACCTTATTATTATTCAATTCATCCCTGAGGCTATCCGCACTCGTCATACTCTATTTCTACCCTCTAAAAGGAATATTCTGTCCTCGTCAGCAAGATTCTTTCCTCCATACTAATTTCTTCCGCACCCGTCATCCTCTATATCTCATCCTTTATATCCTAGTAACCAATTCTTTTTTTACTCAAATCTATCCTACCCACTTTCGACCAGGGGGACCCACGGCCCCACCACTTATTCCTCCCACCCGGCCCGGCCCTCTCTCTCTTCTCTCGAGTCGTCCGCCCGCTCTCCTCTTCGCTCCTCCTCTCTCTCTCCCCCCCGGCGGCGGCCCCCCTCCCTCTCTCTCGCGGCGGCGGAGGACCTCGCACCGGCGGAGGGCGAGCCCAGCGGCGGAGTGGTGGAGGTGTGCGGCCAAGATAAGCGCGCCTCGGCGGCTACGGACGGCAAGGCGCGCGCGGCGGGCCACGCGGCGCGCCGGGCCGGGCGGCGGCGGGGCGGCGAGCAGCGGCACCGCGCCCGGCCGCGGGCGGCGGCGGGCACGCCTTGCCGACGAGCCTCGCGACAGCCCTCCTCTCCTCGACGAGCACGCCCGGCGCCTCCTCCTCACTCCCGTGCCGGTGGCGTGACGGTGATCTCGCTGCCGGAGCTCAGCGCCGGAGCTGCTCGCCGGCGAAGCGAGACGCTTCGGGCTCCGTGGGTTTGGGCGACGCTGCTGGCGGCGGGGGCGGCGGCGGCCCGCTCCTCAGCCCAGCGCCTTAAGGGACCGGGTGCACGTACGCCGGGGCCGCGTCTCTTTCCTCCTCCTCCGTCACTGTCTCTCTCGGCGCCGTCCCTCGCGTAGCAGGCGGCGGCCCGCGGAAACTCCGGGCCGTCGGCGCCTCCCTTCTCTCTCCTCCCTCCCTTCTCTTTCCTCCCTCCCGCTGCCTCAGCGAAGGACGCCGACGGGCGTGGGGGGGCCCGCGCCACGCAGGCGCTCCCCGACGCCCGGTACCACGCCCGAGTTTGGCGTCGGGCGCCGGTGATTCCCGACGCCACGTCCGCGTCCCCGGACGCCGCTGCGGGCTCTCCATCCGGGAAACGCGCTCGGGACGCTGCGTTCCCGGATGCGAGTGCAGATAGCCTCAGACTTGGGCGCCATCGATCGAGTCTTTCTTTTTCCTTCTTGTTTTTTTTTCCCTTTTCTTTTCTTGCGACGAGACTTGCTGATCGAGCGAGAGTCAATACTACGTACCCAAGTACCAAAAAGATGACTCAACGTTGTGTGCTGTCTTTTTTAGCTACACTAGCTGCCAACCTACTGCCACAAGACCATATATGCGACATGCGTTGCCAAAAGGATAACACTGCATCCTAACAAACTCTATATATATGCTTTCCTTTCTAGTACCACCCTATTTATATCACCCCATCACCCTGCAGGTTCACACCCTACCCCTTGTCACACACACATCTCTTGTTTCCTTAGCAAGAAAGAGAACCTGATCCATAGCTATAGCAAAGAGAGAGAGAGATGAGGAACCACCACAAGCTAGCTCCTACCCCTTCCTCATCCTCAAAGAACAACAACAAGGCCGAGCAGCCACACCTCTCGGGAGCTTACATTAGGAGCCTTGTGAAGCAGCTCAGCTCCTCATCTGCAGCAAGATCCAAAGACCACCACAGCACCATGGGCACCAAACCACATAGTAGCCAGACGCCACAAGAAGACGACCTCCTGCAGCAACAGGCCCAAACAGCACCACCACAGCAGCCGCCGCCACACAAGAAGCAGGTGAGGAGGAGGCTGCACACAAGCAGGCCGTACCAGGAGAGGCTGCTCAACATGGCAGAGGCCAGGAGAGAGATTGTCACAGCTCTCAAGATCCATAGGGCCTCCATGAGACAAGCCAAAGAGCAGCAGCAGCAGCAGCAACAACAACAACTGATGCAGCTTCAGCTTCATGCACAGCGTCAACAAGAGGTTCATCTAGTGCAGGAGCCAAGCCATGCAGCAACTACTGGAGCTTCTGTGCGGAGCTACGCTTCCTACTCAGATTACTTGTACAACTCTCCATTTTCACATTTCACTGCTCCTACTCCTAGTAGCTATTCTTCATCCCCACTGATGATCACTTACGACGCACCAGTTGCGCCACCCATGGCCAATTCTGATCATAACTTAGATGATCAGTTGGTCCCTCTTCCTGCGCAGCCGCTAGGTCTAAACCTTAGCTTTCAGGGATTCAATAGCAGTTCTGTCGCCGGTGATGACACCAAGAACAGCAATTGTTCTTTTGATCCTCCATTGCTACTCCAACCATCACCAGCTTCCTCCTATTCAGTCTACTCCTCTCCGTCGGTGACGATGGCGAGCCACGACCTGTCCGCCGTCACCATGGAGAACACTTCACTGGCAGCAGATGCGTCGCTGCACCGAGTGCTCGATGATGAGGAGATGGCGGCGATCTACTCGATCGGGCAGCAGCACGACATTGAGTGGAGCGACACCATGAACCTGGTCACGTCAGCGTGGTGGAGCAAGCTCCTTGAGAGCATCGAAGACAAAGGCAACGGCACAGTTGTCGATCAGGAGGCCGGAGGAGCTGCCAACGTGACGGAGGATCCGTCGTTGGTAGACATGACCGATTGGGTTAGTGGTAGCCTTGGCCATGTGGCTACCCAAGAAAGCAACTCTGACTTCCCTGGGATACATTTGAATGACTACTACCATCAGGATGAAGATGTCCCCTTGGCCTTGCCCCGGTAAGTAATGAATATATATATAGTTGTATTATTTTCATCAAAAAAATATATAGTTGTATTATAAGTACTAATCATCATCACTGCTATGTATGCTTGTAAGTTGTGTTGTTGTAGAAGTTCGTAGTGGAACTGAGTTATCTTTAGAAAAAAAAAATCAGCAAGATTATATTTAGGATGTCATACATGTCTGGTACAGTGATCTATATTACAGTGAATCAAAATGGCCACTACAATATGAACTATGAAGTAGTGTCTAATAGTGCATCATATTTATTTTTTTCGCACAATAACTTTATCTAGTACTGAAAAAATATATATAATGCAAAATATTCCATGGAAATACAAACCAAATATTTATGGGAGGAGGCACATGCAAAGTTGTATGTGTGTTGGTATAATGATGAATGGATATATAGGGATACATGCTCGCATGTAATATGCAGTTGATTTATCTGATTATGAATATTTCTCTAAATTGCAGTGTGGACATTGGAGATATAGAAGGATGGGATACAGAATGGTTCTCTTGACCATAATTGATCTGTCATATATGGGAAGCAATTTATCGAAGTTTTGAGCAAAATTGCTCCCTCTTGACATGCTTTTGTTGTATCACCAATAATAAATGTGTGCACTAGTAGTAATATATTGAAATGACAAATATTTGATCCCAAGGATTGTTTCTTGACAAATTAATGCACCGAGCGAGCACATCTCTTGATGGAATATCAGCATTTGATTGTGAAACCATGTCATGTACTTAGTGTTATCTCTTCAAATCAATAGTTGTGTCATTTTCTTCACCTTGTTTTTATTGTCTCAAATTTTAAGTTTCTAATAAGGAATTTATGGATAATAAAAGTTAGTCACAACTACAATTTTAAGTAAAAACATCACTACAGAACAAGCTGCACACACTTGGTTCTAAACAGAATGCAATCGATTTTTACTTCATTAATATATTAAATTCAGAACAATCAGTTGCATCTTAAGAACTTTCAATACACGTCACTGGTTTTTTTTACATTAGAGATTCAATATTAGTGATAGTGACGTGTTTTTTCCACATCGCTGATGACTGTCTAGCTTTGTCGCTGATCTACTTTTTTTTGCCATAGTGGCATGTGGAATAGGATTAGAGAATAGTTTGATATATCCTTGCAAATCATGAATAATTGGAAGACCAATTTTTTGTGTGGTCAAGTATCAACTATTCTTCAATGGTTCTGTACGGTTACATAATTAAGTAGACATCCTTAACCATATCAATGTGGAGTGTGGCATGATGATCCAACCTTAGGTATGTTTTTCCTTCAATTAGCATTGGTGGCTCAGGCTTTATGTTTGCAAAAGTACCTAACCCACACTAGTTGAAGAAGGTTCAGTTGAAGGTGTAGGCTTTTTGTTATGAGTTTCATATTTCTTAGATGTCTATTTTAATATCGCAACTCATAAGTGATAATTTATATGTTGATAATTTATGTTGACACTAAGTGATCGACTGGCTAATTTCCAAGGTCATATTCTAGCTATTGATAATAAAGATGTATATAGACCATTGATAGCTTTCCACCCCCACCCACCAAACTAGAGGTAACTTGACATTGAACCTTAGATTATTGTGTGCTTATAATATAAAGATGTAACACCTCGTGAACAGACAGCGGTTATGCAAGCTAAACACGTTAATTGTGAGATGTGAAAGACAAACTTGTGTGACATGCAACAGAACTTAATGGTTGTGTAAACACGTATACATAACATGCCTTCTGCAAGTGCCAATTGTGATAAATAAGATCTATAAGCTATGCCATCCAAGTCAAATTTGTGATGTTTTATGCATGTATGAGAATGATACATTTTGGTTAATGTGAAATTAATTATATGTATTTCTTTATGGTTACATGAACTTGTTTGCATTGGATTGTTAGTTGGTAAAAGTCACTATGCCATCAGATATATAGTCAGACAAACTATGAATTAATAGTTTTGTTAACAGAACTATTAATTCATAGATTTTTTGAACAACACTCGGCATTTCTCAACTTCACGCCAGACTTGGCTGCTATAGCTTTATATAATACTGATGCCACTTACACCAACTTATGTGAGTGATTGGCATAGGTTTGTAGCAACTTATGGTACGTTGGTATGGCAGTTTTTACCACTCCAACATAGTCGTAGAAGATGGGTTATGGTGTTGACTAAAGGGTTCCTCATCATACATCAAGTAACAACTCTTCTGATGACGAAGATAAGTCAAATGATGTAATTCCTACACTTGAAGCTCCCACACTCTAAATTTGCTGGTTGCAATTCTAGAAACCTTGCCAGTTGGAATGGAAAGCTTGCTAAGAGGTTGATGGCTTGTTTACATGAGATACCATAACTGGCATGTAGACTTAGAGATACAGTAGTGTCCTTGATGAGACCTAATAACACATATAAGTGAATTAAGTATGTGGTCTTGCATCAAGATCCAAACATGTATGAAGGCTATCTGCGCATCAGCTCTTCTCACCCTCGGCATGAAACCTTAGCCAAGGATATAGTGCTAGCACATCGGTGCATGTCATTTCATCCATGTATGTTTGGAAATCATGGAGATGCATGCATGGATAGATCATGGGTTGCCACTGATCAACGCTGTAACGGTAGCAATAGCATGCATGATCTAATAGTTAGCACAACGTGTATAGCTGCACACACAACCCATGATCTAATAACATGCCTTGTATGCAGGCAATATCAAATGCTTGCATTCTTGACTGGCTAGTAAAAAGGCATCAGCAACTCCTAAAACTAACATGTATGCTTTAAAATTAAATCTTGCTGAAAAATGAAAATCTCTTGTGATAGATTTTTCATTTGTGAGGACACATAGTTGCCAACTGGAATATAATCTTTGCAGAATTTGAGAGGTGCACGAAACACTTTCTTGGGAGCGAAAATAAAAGGAAGAGAAAATAAGATGCCCCTGATATTTCCATTGTCGTCAAACAACTCGACCAGAGTTTTGGCCGCAACATGCATTATTGTATATTTAGGATCTCGTCATCAAACAACTAGGGTTTGGCAGACTGCGCCATGCCTGTAGCTCTGGTGACTTGTCAATGCAAACACTGCTGTTGCTGTCGTCCCATGCCTACCCTAAGCTAGCTGACGCTGTGCGCAGAGGCAGAGCAGCATGCATGCAATTGTGTTTCACTCCTTATATATTACAGCACGCATGCTGTTTCAGGCTGGTTTTGGCCTTAAAGTACATAGAGCCTAGAGGGGAGCAGATGCTGGCAGACAAATTCAGAGATAGGGAGAGGGCAGGGCTCGAGGCATCATGCAGTGCAGTGCAGGCAGACGAATCTGCTGTAAGACCATCCGCACTCATCAACCTCTAAATCCAACCTCTAAAAGGAATATTCCGTCCTGGTCATCGATATTCTCATCTCTATACCACTTTCTCCCGCACTCATTCAATCTCTATATCTCTACTCTATAACTAGTGGGACCCACGCGTCAGATTTTTTTAATAAAAATCCCCCCTCTCCCTCCCTCCCTCCCTCCCTCTCTCTCTCTCTCTCTCTCTCTCTCTCTCTCTCTCTCTCTCTCTCTCTCTCCCCCCCCCCCCGGCGTTCCGGGCGGTGGTCCGGGGGCTCCCGGCCCTCCCCTCCCGGCGGGGCTCCCGGCTCCGCCTCCCGGGGCGCCAGCGCGACGGCGGGCGTCGGGCCAGCGAGGCGGAAAGCAGGGCCGACGGGCGGAGGGGCCCCGCCGCCCTGGGGAGCCGGCGCGAGGGAGGCCGGGCGAGGACGGAGGGCCCACACGCTGCTCGCCAGCGCCCCGACCCGCGGCGGCGGCGCCCACGCCTTGGCTCGCCGCCGGCGAGGCCGCTGCCGGGGGGGCGGAGCTCCCCGCGGGCCGTCATGCCGGGCGCTACCGCTGCGAGGTCGAGCCGGAGCGCTGGCGGGCTCGAGCTCGCTGTCCTCCGTGCTCGCGGCCGGCGGGCGAGCTCGGCCCGCGGGCCGGCCGGGTGCGCGCCGCGGTGAGCTCGAGCCGAAGTCGGCTACGACTGGGCGGCGCTGCCCCTGCCGTCGCGCCGCGCCCGCAGTCCGGGCGACGGCCTGCCGCTGCTTGGCCTCCCTCACGCTCCCTCCGCCGGCGGCCCTCCCCTCGAGCTCCCGCCGGCGCCCGCTTCCTCTTCTCCCTACTCTTCGGACCTCACCGGTGCTTGGGGCGCCGCCGTGGCCACCTCCGTCTCCGCATGGCGGCCTCGGGCGCGACGCTCGGAGGGCGCAGCGCGGGCCCCGCCCACGCCACGCGGCCGCGTAGCGTCGGCGAACGCTTCGACGCCACATTTGGCGGCGTCGCCCTTCTTACCGGCTGAGCTGGCTGCATACCGTTCCCCGCTGCGGCGTTTTTTCACGGTAAAACGCTTACCGTTTTGGTTTACAGATGCCCGGTGCGGATGGTCTAAGACGGCTAGCATGCGTGATCAGAAATGCATGCATGCATGCACCTATGCAATGCAAGGTCTGTCAATCAATACGAGGTTCTGCTGGATCACCCTCTCATGATTTTGAATTAATTAATTGTGATTGCTTTGCATGATCAATTGCTGTTGTTTCACAAGTCACGAGAATGCAGGTTTTGCTTCGCAATGTGGAGGCAATCTCATGTCAGCCTTGCAACGTGGGGAGAAGCCTGACGAGGGCTTGAGTTGCTCCATGCTTTTAAATTCTTCTGTCAAGAATTGGTCAATGTTTCCGTCAAAAAAAGAATTGGTCATTGTTTTTTTAAAAAAGCAAATCAACTCTTTACCTCACCAAAGTTTTGAGGTTGTCTTAAGTCAAATATTTTAAACTTTAACTACAAATAGTCCTTTTGGATTGAGTTTGAAAATGTGAAAGTGATGCAAGTAGATTTATCTTGAAATATAGTTTTATAAAAGTATATATTGACTATATTTATAATTATTTTATAGTAAAAAGTAGTAGTCAAAGTTGTTTTTGGGACCGTGTTAATATCTAAAACGACATCCTTTAGGAACATGGAAAGTAGCAGTTAAGAGGTATGCAATCCTCAGTTAAGAGGTATGCAATCCTCACTAGACACTAGCCTAAACTTAAAACAAGCACTAATATGACCTCTAACTAGACTAAACACTATTCCTAGCACTATGGCTATCGTCTAATCTTCACTTGAGTACATATATGGTGGTTAGAGCGCAAATTTTTGAGCCTCGATGCAACTACGACCTTCCTCAACTCCAACTCACACAAAATTGACTAGCTAAAGGGGTATCTATTGCCCCAAACCCGAGAGATAGACGTTCGCAAAAGATGTCAAAGGTGCTCAAATGGTAACATGTCAAATACACATGTCGGACTGTCTACATGTGAGCACTAGACAGCCCAACCTATGTATTTGTATAGTGCACAGTGCACATCTTCAACAACTAGTACGGAATGCTGACGTCATTTAAAGATTCTCTGATTCTCACATATTCACATCATTGGACCACCAGAACCATTGCTAAGAGAGGAGGAATTAAAATTTTATCAGTGTGCCATGGTCAAGGATATTTTATATGGAGATAATAATACCAAATATTTCCAAATGATCGCCAATGGTAAGCATATAAAAAAAGAGGATTTTCTCTCTAGATGATGTCAATGGAAAAATTGAGAGGCAGGCAAACCTAAAGGAATATATTATGAACTTCTATAAATAATCTTTTTAGTGAACCTGAAGAGAGTCCTTTTAGTCTGGAGGATCGGACAGAGGACATTACTCAGGTGGCTGAGTCTGAAAATGATGTTTTGACTATCCCTTTCACAAAGGAGGAGGAGGTCAAGATTGCGACCAAGTCCCAATGGCTTTCCTGCTGAATTCTATCAGAAATTCTGGGAAACCATAAAGGGAGACCTTATGCAAATGTTCCATGATCATCATAGAGAACTACCAATTTTTAGTCTTAACTTTGAGGTGATTACTTTACTACCAAAAGTCCAAGAGGCAAATGTCATCCAGCAATATAGACCTATTTGTTTACTTAACATGAGCTTCAAGATTTTTATGAAAGTGGCAACAATGAGAATTAATCTAATTGCTGACAAAGTTATTAGTCCTACTCAAACAGCATTTATGCATGGACGAAATATCCTAGAAGGGGTCGTCATACTGCATGAAACAATCCATAAGCTACATCGTAAGAAAATGAATGGGGTAATCCTTAAGATCGATTTTGAAAAGGCATATGACAAAGTAAAATGGCCTTTCCTTTTTACAATCCTTGCGAATGAAATGTCTTTTCGTCCAAGTGGATATCTTGGATTAAATCATTTATCTCAGGGGTAGTGTTGATGTCAATGTTAATGATGAAATTGGTCATTTCTTTCAAACCAGAAGAGACTCCGACATGGAGATCCTTTATCACCAATTTTGTTTAACACCATTGCGGATATGCTTGCCATACTTATTAATAGAGCAAAAGAGGAGGGCCAGTTTGATGGCATTATATCTCACCCGGTGGATAGTGGACTTTCAATTCTACAAGTATGCAGATGTGCAGTTTTACTTCTAGATCATGATTTAGACAAAGCGAAAAATCTTAAACTTTTTCTATGTGCATTTGAGCAGCTCTTTATACTAAAGATTAACTTCCACAAGAGTGAAATCTTCTGTTTTGGGGATGCTAAAGGCACTAGGCTAGATTATGTGGACATTTTTTGTTGCAAATCTAGAGAATTTCTAATTAAATATCTAGGCATCCCGATACATTATAGAAAGTTAAGAAATCCGACTTGGAGAACGGTAGAGGAATGTTTTGAGAAAAGACTCAGTAGTTGGAAAGGCAAACATCTATCAATTGGGGTTGATTGACATTGATTAATTCTATCTTGAGCAGTCTCCCAATGTACATGATGTCACTTTTTACAATTCCAAAGGGAGTTTTTAAGAATCTGGTTTATTTTAGATCCAGATTTTATTGGCAAGGTGATGAACATAAAAATATAGACTCACGAAGTGGTCTATTCTTTGCCAACCAAAAGATCAGAATGGTTTAGGAATAGCTGATTTAAATCTCATTGCTTTGCTGAGTAAATGGCTTTTTAAACTCTTAAAGACAGATAGTACTTGGCAGCAATTACTATGAAACAAATATCTAGGTTCTGAACCTTTAGTGCAAGTGGAACATAAACAAGGGGATTCACATTTTTGGGCTAGCTTGCTGAAGGTGAAATATGATTTTCTTTGCTTTGGATCTTTTATTATTAAAGATGGATCGTAGGTCAGATTATAAGAAGACAAATGGCTAAGCAATGATAGTTTGATGAACTAGTATCCTAGCTTATACAACATTGTTAGGCCAAAATTTGTCGCAATTTTAGAAGCACTAAGTTCCTATCCACCAATTTTTTCTTGGAGACGAGATCTAATAGGTCCTAAATTGGTGGACTGGAATCATATGTTAGCACGCCTAGCCAATATTTTGTTGTTACAAGGTCAAGATGAATTTTACCGGTCTTTGCATCTGAATGGGCAATTCTCGGTGAAACCGCATTATAAAGCATTGATACAAACACCAATCCCTAATTTCAATAAATGTTTATGGAAACTAAAAGGACCTCTTAAGTTAAAGATTTTTATGTGGTATCTCAGGAGAGGGATAGTGTTAACAAAGGACAATCCAATTAAGCGTAATTGGCATGGAAACAAAACTTGTTGCTTTTGTCACGAAGAGGAGACAATTCAGCACTTGTTTTTTGACTGTCGTTCTACACGCTTCATTTGGAGTTTTTCTCAAGTAGCCTTTAACCTAGCGAAACCTCAAAGTGTATGTAACACCCTGGCCCAGGGCTTAATAGGATTAATATGATACTCATACCAATAAGTTGCAACTTCTTTTCCGGAAGCTCATCTCGAAAGACCTTCAAGGTTAAGCGTGTTTGGCCTTAAGCAATTTCAAGATGGGTGACCGACCGGGATTCGTTCCCGGGTGCATATGAGTGAGGACAAAGTGCGCAGAAAAGACTAGTGTTGGTCTGTGAGGATAGTATTGGTCCTATTAAATTTGTCATATGTAAGCAGGCCCGACCTCGAGGAGGCGGGACGTTACAGTGTACATCATATGTTTGGTGGCTGTCTAAATAGAGTTGCAAAACATCTAAGATCCCTAGTTCTGCTAGGGGTAACAGTGACTTGTTGGTCTATTTGGTTATATAGGAATGATTTTGTTTTTAAAAAGAAAAAACTTAATTCTTCTTTACAGGTTATCTATGGAATCTCCCATAGGCTTTGTTTATGGGCTATCCTTTAGAGGCTAGAGTTCCAGGATATAGTTATGGCAGCTTCACAACAATTGGAGCAGGTGGCGAAGGATATCTTTACCCGGGCATATGGGTGGCGATCTAGTCTTAGAATGTCACTAGAATATGCTCAGATTTTTATTCATTAGTTGTGTGCCTATCCTTTAGGTAGAGGTTGGAAGCTTTTTGTTGCAAAGCTGTGTATCAACTCAATATACTGCTCTTGGAATGCAATAAAATCTCTCTTTTAAAAAAATCTCCAAATATCCAAAGAAATTATTTTCACCAATCCTATATTTTTGCAATTTTATAGTTATAAGGATTATTTTAGTAATTTTTATATGAAAATTATTAAAGACATTGAATAGGATGATGGGATGTGGTTAAACTTTCTTTGTCTATGCACCGCATGTTAGGTTTAGCTAGCATCGGCACATGTATAGGTACGGTTAGCATGGTGCATCACATACCATTGTAAATTGTGGCAAAAAATGTGGTTCATGGTTCCATGTTTTTTGAAAATATGATAAATTTCTCTATTTCAATTAAATAAACTATTTCCCCTTCATAATTTGGCAAAAAACTATTATTTGTACCAAGTAAAAACTTAAATTATCTTCGCTCCTTGAATCAGCCGAAACTATTTTCAATATGATGTTGCATTTGGTGAAAATTAAGGCTTTTAGTTTTCTAAAATTATATAATGTGTATTCTTCATATCTACAAATAGACCAAAAAACGATTTTCACTAATTCAAATAGTGATCGAAGGATGGTGCTATACTGTTGTAATTTTACAATAATCACGAGGGATGATTTCAGTCATGTTCATATAGACTTTATGAAAACATCAAGAAAAAGCTCGCCATATAGTTCTCAGAGGCATTCCTTGAAAGACGAAAGTGTTTTTGCAGCATCCCCGGAATACAACTAAGTTCTAAGTCATGTGTATTCAACCTAACACTCCATCTATTTCAAATTGTAAGTTATTATAATTTTTCTATATGCATATACTTTTTTGTAAGTTCACAATCATGGGAAATCATTTCAATAAGTTTCATATGAACTTTATAAAAAAAATACTAAGAAAAAACTCGCCTTAGAGTTTTCAATGGTATTCCCTTGACGCCTTTCTCAAATACGGAAGCGTTTTCACTGTAGCCCCAGAATACAATCGGAATTATCTAAGTCATGTGTCACCAACCTAATACTCTCCCTCCTTTTCATACTGTAAGTCATTCTAGATACATAGTTTTTCTTTATTTATATTTATATGCTTTTATAAAGCTAAAGCTCGCTAGCTATTTATCTCAACATGCAAGCTGTTCATCTCATCAATCTATTATCGATGTATTTATAGTTAACCAAAGCATTTGCAATTATAATCTACATATCAGCATGACGCATCATCCATTAATATCATTTGGTTGTGCACATCAACATGTCATGTCATCCACTAACGTTAACTTATAATTATTTATTCTTTTATATAATAAGTAATTTTATTTAAACTATCAGTAATTTCTGCAAAGAACGCGTAGAGTATTCCTCTAGGATCTAGATATACAGCAAAAGCTATTTTTCTAGGACAGCTAGAATGACTTCCAATTTAGAATACAGAAAATAGTTGTTACAAGCTAGCACCATTTTGCGTTCGCAGCTCATTGGTTGAGCTACATATCTGATGCATGTATACTCGTCCAAACCAATAATAAATCAATTAAGGTTTCTGAATTCGAGGAATAAAGCATGGACCGACCAAAATGATCCAACGGCCACTAGCTAGCGGCGTGATGGTTGCTGAGGCTGCAGCATCACAAGTTCACAGCGGTCACTTGTGAGCAGCAGTGTGCCGGCGGCCGCTAGTCGATGCCATGCATGATGATTGGCGCCGATTGAGTGGCAATGCTGTGGCTCAAATTGGGGCACGAATCTATGACACGAGCCCGAGACGAAGCCACGGCGTGGGCCGGCAGCAGCGCACTAGGCGCCTGCTCAAAAAAAGTTAAAACTGTCAGACTTCAGCTCTGTTCTTCAGTTTCAGCTACAATAATACCGCATCATTCACCGACTTCTCCTATGCCATGCTTGGACTTGTCCACAATTTTTATCTTGGTCTTGGTAATTGTAAATTACGCACTCAATTTTCTAAATTTGTCATAAGTTTTCATCCAGATTCCGTTACTACAAGCGTCCGCCTACACCACCATACCATGGAACCCAACTATCTCGTCAACGAGCAGCTAATCGTGCCCGAATTGCAATCCTCCTCACTCTTACTTGACTCGCTCCTGCTCCACCTCACCGGAAAACCAGCACCGATGTCAACACTAGCTCCGCCTCCACACTAGTCACGCTCGATATAGATACCAACACACTCCTTCCTCCCCCTCATAGCGCACGGCATGGCAAGCCCTAGTGTGGCTGGGTGTGGTGGGTGGGGGGGGGGGTGGGTGTGGTGGGGGGGGGGAGGGGGAGGGGTGTGGGGTAGCATGGTACAGAGCAGAGCAGCCATGCGTGTTGAGGATAGGTGACAAAGTGCGATGCGGTAGCAGAGATTGAACCTAGATGGTACACTGGCACAAGTTTAGGTTGCTAATTATTATACAATTTGCATGCAAAACCAAGATGATAACTTAGGACAAATTTTAGAAGCTAAGTTTGCAATTTACAAAATATACCAAGATTAAGATAAGAACTCAATTTCAAAAAAAAGGAATAAGATACGAACTCAAGAGTCAAGACAAATTTAATGACCAGCAGTGAAATTTACTCCTTGCTGAATTATGTTGGATAGTTAGACCACTGAAATCAAAAGAGTAACTTCTCACTCCTTCAAAAATCAGATTCAAAGGCCCTTCTTTATGGATATCATCATTATATTGTATCTATGTGTTGGACCATATGGACCTCCAAGAATGATGTCATCTTCAGATTTCTCAGGCATTCAGTGGGATCTTGTAAAGCTACCTTTAGAAAAGAATTACCACAAGTTAAGCTAGGAGCTAAAAGCAGGTTTCAACCTATTTGACCAATGGGTAGACAGCTTTGTGTAATTTTCATGATTTTCTCTCCTTTTTTGTTTCCTGATTTGGGAGTGTGTCTCATTGTACATTTCTTTCAAAATATAATAGAAGTCCAGTAGGGGGAACCCCTCCTGTTTACTCACCCAAAAAGAAAACCTCACATCACAGGGGATTGCGGCAACTACCAATGCATCACATAGTGTATAACCACAGCAGCAGCGTGGCCTGCAGCAGAAGACGTCAACTAGCAGAAAGTAACATTTTCAAAAAAAAGAAAGAAAGAAAGAAAAAAGAAACTAGCAGAATGTAAAGAACTAGGCAGCCTTTGACGAATCTGTAAGCAACGCACTGTATCTGTCGGGCAACACCAAAAACACGGGCCCCAATTAAGTTCCTCCTATATAGGATACATACAATTTGCATTTGAAACAAAATAGATCGCGCCAAAAGGGTACAGGGGGGGCATCTGAATGGATGCTCTTCTCGCTTGACATAGATTTTGATTTGCTATTACAACTGAACCCAATTGCTATCTTTAGCAGGTTGTATGGCAATATATAATCCTACTAAGCTTTTGGATTTCTTGCTAATTTTGCAGTACATGAGATGTTGCTGAGCCTGATAGTCTCTTATATAAGGTCCCACTTCGATGACCACAAGAAAATTGTCAACTATCACTTGAATGGAGCAAATAAAATCGATGAGTTGTGCCCACCAAATCCAAATGAGTTCGACAGTGCTACCTTCACATCACATCTCTCCTTCTGTGGACCCACCAGCATGCTGACATCCTAAGTCAAGACAGAAAAAAGGTATATTGGATACTGCTTTCAAATGTATGAAAATAAGAGATCAGTACAAACAGGATAATTTTAGTTTGTAATCTAACACGGCTTGATGGGCTCAGGATTGGAGAGTAGCAGTTATGAACAAGACTATTGAATGACAACATGGCCTGTGAAGTTAAACATGATTTGGTCAAATAAACAATTGATAGATCCACTAGGTTTGTTGTTTCATTTTCAATTTCATAGGAAAAAATTAAGGCCCCAACCAAACTACAGCAACCTGGTGCCCACCATTCCATATACTGATGGACCAATACATGTTAAGTTTGGTGAATAGGGTCAATAAGATTACAATTCAAGAGTGGAAAATTCTGGGTTAAAAGAAATGTACCACAAGTTTCTCCGGATTATCCAAATTGACATTTGGATGCACCCAACCTGTTCTTATAGCCTGCAAGTACACAATGCAGTAGAAACCATGAGGATAACAATGATATATCATTTGCATCAAGACTCGTAATAAATCTAGCACCCTGATATTGCTGCTCACTAAAGTTCATTAAAGTTGATACATTGTGGTGTGTATCAAATACCAATATTCTGGTCGTTGGCTACCACACACTTGACTAGTTATGGTGCTTTGAGGAACAGCAAGTCAGTACTTTCTGATGGCAAACTAATCAACCATCTCAGCAAAAAGGAAGTGTCTAGAAATCACATGCATTGTACAATTTGCTTAAATGATAAACGTTTAGAAACAGCATGCATTGTACCAGTTTGCTTAAGTTATAAGAGTTGGCATAAAACCCCACTTCTAATAGAAATTCAAACAAGTCACACATGCAGAAATCTTTTCCCCATCCACTACAAGGAGCTAGATACAAAATGGACTTGTAACCTCTGTATTTTACATTGGAAAATAGTCTTTTTCAAGAACACCATGTCATAGTCCCAGTACTTTGGAATTATGTTTAAAGAATATCATAAAGACCTAAAGGGTGTTACTCCCTAGTCCCTCCGTCCCAGTATATAAGGCACAACTCCCTTCAGCCCAAAGATCACGAAACCTACTAAATTTATTGATTCCGGTGCCAAACTCCTTGGTTCTACCAGCCAGTACTTTACCATGCAAGTAAATACCTACACTGAGACTGAAGTACATGCGTGTAAATAGGAAGGAGAAGAGAATTCTAGCAGAAGCAATAAACGGTGCATGGGTGCATGTTTACTACATGGAGAGAAAGTGCCACACTTTGTTTTCTGAGATGAAGAGAAAAAAAACAGTTAAGGCTTATATACTAGGACGGCGGGAGAATATGTTTAGGCACTTCATCTAACACCTGATGCAACATTTTTCTCTTCTCACCCAACCCGAAAATGACAAAATGTTGTCCAAGTGCAAACGACAGGGTGCTTCAACTTACTCAAATATATATAAAAAAATTATATTATTCGCATCACCTTCTACTTCATAAATAGAGCAAAAGAATGTATCCTAGTTATTGACATTACTAACCTACAGATGAACCGTGGTATGATACACCCAAAAGCATCACATATGTAGTCAAGCTTGTTCATCACAGGTTTTTTGGTGGTTAACAATGATAATAGTCAGTTTTTTTTTTTGGAAAAAAAAGAACAGCGCCTTATTTCCCACTTTTTCGACTGTACCCTCCTGCTGCCCCAATCCCAATTGGTGCATATTGTTCAGAATGTGAAAAAATAAAAGATCAAACATCCACGGGTCAACAACTAGATCTAACAGAAACTTGAATACCAGTTGCAAGCACTAAAGTGATCTATTACAAAACCAGTGTTCAATTAGTGCTTTATCATACTAGTATACTACTGATTATCCTGCAGCAGTACTAATTCGGACAGAAGTCTGGTCAAGTAAGAAACTGAATCTAGATACTTTGTGAACAACTAGCATGAATTCCTAACTTCGTAGATACATCAAAGTCCAATTGACCAAAAATTGTATAAGAAAAAAAATGCTACAATGTGGTGCTTTCTTATGCCATAATTTCCTGAATGAATACTACACTTAAGTAGCTTGTCCGTATTGGATACAATATGATACACTGAAACCTTTTATAGTAGACTGATACTAAAAAATACGATACTTCCCCATGCTGGGCATCCAGACTTGTACCCAGCAAAAAGTCAATCTTCAAGAGTACAACATCTAAGGAACTCAGAATTAGAAGTCAAAGTTGTATACTTGTATTTATGGTCTAGACCATCCTATCATGGTGTATCTATGTTGCCTAGTTGCATCTCATGGTGTACTCTATGTTGCCTAGTTGCATCAGTTGCACTTCAGAGTCATTGCTTTAAATATCTATCAGAATATCAACAACATTTTGCATTTATTTGCCTGGTATCATGAATTTATGCTTCCTAAGTTTCTAATGACCTTTAATGCAGAAACATTGTTTTTATTTAACATGACTCCACTGTACTCTGCACATCAGCTCACACAAAAAAAAAAAAAACACTATATTTTGAATAACAGACCTTGATAAATGGAATACTAGATCATATCACAGTAGATAGCTCACTAAGATATTAAAATTTCGAATCCAAGTACAGACTTTTGAATAATAAAAATAAAACAAACAAACAACCCTGACAGGAAAAGTTGCATTAATCTCCTTACTTGTATAGCAGCAACAGCTTCTATTCCACCGGCAGCACCTAGCAAATGGCCTGTCATCGACTTTGTTGAGTTCACTCGTAGCTGCAATACATATAAACAAATCATTTGTTGAACTAAACTGAGAAAATAACATAAGTTTGCTTCTTTTGCCAAAAGAAGAAACTTGCTAGGTCTAAAATATAAGATTCTGAAGTACAAAATTGCCTGAGGATTCTGGCCAAAACAACGGTTGAGAGCTTCAAATTCCTTCAAATCACCCATCTGTGTAGATGTTGCATGGGCATTTATATAGTTAATGTCCTCCTTTGTTACTCCTGAATCTGCTAATGCGTTTTCAATACAAAGAATAACCCCTTTCCCTGATATTGTATTTGCATGGACATAACATCAGCACCATGGAAGGATATAGGAATAATAGAAGGTAAGCCAAATGCACCACAACATTAAATAAAAATATGACCTTCAGGATGAGGCTCTGTCATATGGTATGCATCACATGTGAAACTTCCTCCTAGAAATTCAGCATATATTTCTGCACCTCTTTGCTGCAGAAATACGAGTTGAATGGTCTTAGCATTTGGCTCAAATCAGCCTAAACTGAAAGGACAATGGACCCAAGAGAATTGCATGAATGTAACCTTTGCGTGCTCAAGTTCTTCCAAAACAAGCACACCAGACCCTTCTCCCATAACAAATCCATCCCGATCCTGTGACACAAAGATAAGAACACTCAGAAAAATAAGAATTACATCGCTTCGAAACATTCAACAGCACATTCAACAGCAGAGAAATACATGGCACCAAACAAGTATAACTGATAAATGTGTCACTAGCATATAGTAAATCAATAATTTGGGTAAGTAGTAATTAGTATTCTCATAAATTTACAGCTACTGACCACATCCCAAGGTCGAGAAGCTTTTTGTTGGATCGCTGTTTCTCTGTGAAAGAGCTCTGCAGGCCACAAAACCTCCCAATCCTGCATTTAACAGTTATAAATGGTCAAAACAGTAAAGTCAATATATGCATAAGAAAATTTGAGATTCAAGTCAAAATGAAACAGAAGAAACTATTTTTTTTGAACACCGGAAACAGAAGAAACTAGGAGTGGAGGTATCTAACAATCAGAGGGCACCTTACCAATAGGGATGATTGGTGCATCAGAACCGCCACAAAGCATCAAATCCTGTATGTTTAGGTTACAACTGCAATTAGATACTACTTATTGTAGAAGAGATCGGAAGAAAATGAAGTTACTTACAGCTTCCCCTTTTCTGATATGATTAGCTGCATTCAGAATGCAGAAGTTGCTAGTAGCACAAGCAGTAGAGATAGAGTAATTTGGGCCCATCCAACCCTGCATATGAAGGGCAGTTTCAGTAATCAAGAATCATTATATCTATGTATCTATCAAAAAAAACAGCAAATGAAATGAAATAGCAAGGAAAGATCATTAATTAATCATATAAGGTACCAGATCCATAGCAAGTATCGCAGAACCCATGTTTGTAGTTGCAAAAGGTACACAAAATGGGTTCATCTTCTTGTAGGAAACCCTCAAAGCTTCAATCGCATCACTGAAAACCTGATCAAAACAGAATTAGAAGCAAAGCTATTTAAAATAATTAAAGAAACTGCTCTTTTCAGGAAATATATCGTGTGCAAGAATCAGCACCTTCATGCCACCCATAGCAGACCCAATGAGGACTCCGCATCTTGATTTTTCCAACTCATTCATGACTTCTTCAGTGATTCCAGCATTTTCCAATGCTTTCTTTCCAGCAGTTATCAAATATTGCATAAACTTGTCCATTCGCTTAGCTAGCTTTGGTGCAACCCAACCATCTGTCGAAAACGATTTGATTTCTCCCGCAATTCTCTGTATGAAACATAGTGTCAAAGAAGTACAACATGTTTCAGCATAATTGTGCAAGACATCTAAAATCGTTTATCCATAAGAAGAAAATAAATACCGTGGGATAGTGAGAGCAATCAAATGCCTCTATCTCGCTTATTCCACTGATACCCATTAAAAGGTTATTGTAAAATTCATCAGGATCATGGCCTAGTGGCGTCACTACGCCCATGCCAGTGACAACCACTCTCCTTTGTTTCATATCAGGTTTCTTATTTTCCACAACTGTCCTTTCAGGATGTAAGGCAACAGACATGGCCATTCCTGCAGTTCAAGAGAATTTCGTTCACGCAGTGTACAACTACAAGAAATCAGCATGTAAGACAAACAGAAGTGGACAACAGGAAAGGCAGTGCCGTCCACAAATGCCCTTATATCAATTGAATCCTTCTTCAAGTAACACTTTGGTCATGTAAGTGGCTCATTGGGGGGAACACACCACAATCAACAAATAATACAGGTTGGTTTTCCCACACATTTCATTTGGTATGCTTGTGCTGAACCAATGGCAACCACAGGCACAGCCAAAACCAGGCATGACAGGTTGCTGTAGTTCCAGATTGTGACAATTTCAGGAACAAGACAAGATTTCAGTTTCTTTTGATTGTCAACACCAAAATTGGCTCTGAAATTTCCCCGTAGGCACAGCACCTCCTGCTGATAAAAATCCTAGGTTTATCATAAATTTAGTGAAACTATTGCAGCCAGAGCTAGCAATTGCAAACACAGCAACTAACTCCAGAGCATGAACCGACGGTGAGCCCAAAACCATACAACAAAAAAAGGCCAAACCAAGATGCCGGCATCAAGCTGGGTATAATCCCTTCGCAGCTTACATCCCGGCTGCGCGCACGAGCGATGTGACCCTGGAACCGTAAAAAAATCCCACCTTTAACCCGCCGGCAAATCTCCGTGTGACACTACCGATGCGGTGAAACTCCTCCGTTAGAGCGAAATTTCACGGTTGAGCTCGGGCAAGCATGAAAGAAACCGCCTTTGGCAAAAGAAAACGGGAAATGGCCTCACCAGAGCGCGCCCCGCCGCGGCTCCCAGAGCCGAGGCGGCGGCGCGAGCCGAAGAGACCACCGACGCCGACGCCGCGGTGCCTGCGTTGCTTCTCCTTCTCGCCATCGCTGCATGCCGCGGAGAGGCAGGCGGCGACGAGCCAGGTGCAGAGCGGCGGCGCCACCGCCGCCGCCATTGCTCACGCCCTGGATCCCTGGAGCGCTATGAGGGCGCGGGCCAGCTGATTTCGGGGGCGGGGACGCGGTCGCATCCACCGGCCCCAAGAACCCGGGAGCAGAGCCCCGAGATGCGTTCGATGGGCGAGCGAAGTAGGGGGGGTGGGTAGGAGGGGGAGTTCGTGGGAGTCCGGGACGCGGCGGGTGGTGGGTGAGCTCAGCAAGAAAGGAGGCCGCTTGAGCACATCTGGGAGGTGGCGGACGGGGCGGAGGCCGCCATTGCCAGGTGGTGCTCCTGGTGGTGGGAGGGAGAGAACAGAGAAACGGAGCCAGGAGCGAAGCCTAGATGGTTTATTTATTAAATAGCGAGGAAACCCAACACAACCAAACTTTCTGCAGGTCTTTTTGCGAGAGATTTCATCCTTCCTCGAGGAGTTTTTACTAGTATAAAAAAGTCTAATAATAACCTTTAATTTAAAGCCGAAACTTTTATTCTTTTCATCAGGATTTCATATGTATTTTTCGCTTGGCCTGTAGCGGCGTAAATGTGTGTGAACACTGTAAAGCTTAAGGTGGAGAGAGACGGAGCGCGACTGGGTTGGAGAGGTTTGTTTGGGATTTTGATGCAGCCAGCTAGGGCTCTGGATGCACAGAAAAATTGCCATTGGATGGAAGGATTGGGATTGGATAAATACCTCCTCGCTCCGTCTAAAAAATCTTTTATATACTATTCTCCATCCCAAATTATAAATGTTTGACTCTTTTTAACTCTAAATTTGACCGCTCGTCTTCTTTAAAAAATTATACAAATATAAATTAATTTAAGTTATTTTTAAAGAACTTTTATTGATGAAGCAAGCCACGGCAAAAGAAGTGATATTTTGCATAAATTTTTTTAATAAGACGAGTGATTAAAATTGGTGTCGAAAAAAAAGTCAAACGTCTTATAATTTGAAATAGAGAAAAAGACCTACTTATAATAATATAATAATATTAAAAACATAAAATTTCTTTCTATTTATTTTTTTTCTCAACTCTCTAACTACCCGAAGTTTCTTCTGTTATATATAAATCAGACTCACGACCCATATTTATACGAGTTAGAACAATTAGTAGTGGTATATGCAATTTAAACTCATATCCTCATACAAATTAGGACAATTAGTATTGATATATGTTTTCTGTTTCGACAGACGAGCTTAAGTGTAAGTGTGTTGGTGGTAGAAACATCATTCGGCTCGATTCACAGCTTGGTGTTGCCTGAGCGCATATGTTGTAGTGATAGAAGTGCCACTCGGCTTAGTTCACTTGGATTGGGCCAGGTACATAAATATATTTACTCAGCATGATTCGCCATGTATAACAATTTACTTGGCTGGTTGTCTAACTGCATAAATTTACTCGATTCAATTAGACGAGTACTTTTCACTTGGAATTGGCTTAGGTGGGGCTAAGTTCATTTGTTCATAGCTTGGTCAGGTGAAGACATGACCATTCGACTTGGATGGTCAAATGTATATAGAGGCAAGAGAATTTGTATAACAACTGGTGATGAACCCCTTGGCTGGCAATGGATGGCATAAAATTTACATTCAATTAGTCAAATGTATTGGCTTAGAGGCAAATTTGTTCATAGCTTGGTCGCAAGACATGACCATTCGATCACTCAAATGTATATAGAGGCCGATACACTCAAGCCGATTAACTGGTGATGCATTTGAATCAGGCAATGATAATCAACAGTTTCAACAGTGTGATCAAACCAGTTAGCATGCAAGAGCCTCAGATAGTCGGGTCAAGAGACTCGGTAGTTGGACCAATCGGATTGCACCACTAATCGGTGCTGAACAAACGCTCATCACAGCCAGAGTGTACCTCTGCCCGGTGTGACTAAACGCTCATCACCATTGGATCATACTGTAAACTGATATCGATTATTATAGATTATCAATGACGGATAAAACCTCGAACCAGGGGTGACCATACCATCATAGCAATCAGACGCCAAATCAACGGTGATAGAATATTATCACTGATGACCATGGCCATCACCACCGAGGGCCAAAAATCAACGATAATGAGGGTTTTCAACTCGACATTGTAATAACCTTTTTTTATAGTGCTCCTCCATGTGCCAGGATGCAACCCCTTGTAGGCATAACAACAACCACTGCCTCAAAACTTCTATCCTAACCATGATTTCGCGCAACCTCCTAAAAGGATGCTCCTTGTCCTCTGATGAGGAGGGAGCCCGCCTCACTTTGGAATTTGAGGGGATCGAGCAACGTTGACACAAGGTTAAAGGTCATATCATCCATTTTTTTTTTCATTTTGGGTTATTTTGGGAGATAACATTTGAGACATATTGATCATATGATCAAGATGTTTTTAGACTAAGCTTTTGGATTTATCTCAAAGGTCTAATAATATTTGTGTATATCATGGTATTTCTCCTTATTTTTATTATTAGATTCTAAGAAGTTTTTCATGGTATATTAGTATTACTTTAGTTTTCTCTCAAACTATTTTCCAAATATTTGTGATGAAGTTTGATGGATAAATAGTGAAACCTACAAATAACTAACTGGTCATGGGAGCTTTGGAAATTATTTAATAATTAATTAGGGAATAGGCGCCCACTAAAATCCCACTAATGACAGTTCACGTAGAGTCATATGATCTGTTTGGTTGCTTGCCCAAAGCAACTTTGCTTGGCCAGACAACAATCGATCTTGACCTTTGATTTTGGGTGTCTCGTGGCCATGATTATTTTGCTCCCAGGATAGCAACTAAACAGACCCTATACATATAAACACTGTTTAGGATTAATTTATTGCTATCATTTCATCTCGCTTTCACTCGCCTACTTTCTAACACTTCTCAACTGCAACTAGCCAATCGGTTAAACTGATTAAGTTCATGAATATAGACATTCATTCCCATCAGTTGCTCTCGCTTCTCGCCTACTTTTTCTAGCACTTCTCAGCTCTAACTAAGCAATCGGTAAATGGATCAAAACTCAATAACAGGTTGGTGCAACAAAGGAAAGAAATTACGACGACATATAAGTACCGGGAAAATGACCTAAATAAGAAATGCGTAATTACCTAGTTACCTAGATAGATAATGAAGAGAGATAATAAACACAATGCTGAAAATACTGTATCACCTTTCCCTCTCTATAATAAAAAGTATGTCATGGGCAGATCCAAACTGTCTGATTACGTACCCCATTACGCATACACTGTCATAAGTTGAGGAGCACGTGTCGACACCTAAATTCAATCAATCTTTGATGATCCAAGTCCAAGGTGGCTAAAACAGCGACAAGAGGTCAGCGTCACTAACACTAACAGCATTTTTGTAGGGTGATTTTTGTATGGAAGAATGACAGAGTGCTTTCTATAACCCCCTGTTTTAAAATATGATAGACTTTTAGTAGTTGTCTTGTAAATAATCCATACCATACGATACCGGATGAGCTTTATTATATACATTATCAAATATATTTTTTATAATTTCTCTCTTTGATGTAGTAGATTACTATGCTCTATAAACTTAGTTAAATTTAGAATGGTTTGACTTAAAATATTATAACACATTGCCATCTGCTTGTAGTAGCAGCATCCATGCAAAACATGTGTTGATGGCAATGCTAAAAGCATGTATAAGGTTGGAAGTCCAGTTTGGACTTCATATCCCACACAAGCTTCATGCACCTAGCTTTATGCATCGTCTGGTATATTTGTCCACATTTCAAGCTGCTAGCATTGGCTAGTCCTTTCTGCAGCGAGATCCAGCAGCCTTTCTCGTACTAAACTAGTTGAGCAAGTGCGTAGTAAGTGAGATTAATAATCTTTGTTTCAGTGTCTTTCAAATATCATACGCTTGGATATAAAGTAAGTGAGATTACTGTAGCACGACTGGTCTCTCACACCTCATGATACGACGACGACGACCCACTAAATACAATGTCAACATCAAACTCGATAGTACTGGGAGATAGGTAATGAAAAGAATACGTGGCGAAGAACAAAACGAATTAAATCACCATATTCACATTGGAATATGTGGCGAAGAACAAAACGAATTAAATCACCGCCACTAATACTATCACCGTCGGTTTTTAAGAAATTGGAGACACAAAAGTGTCATTATATTAAATCAAAACACTAATACTATCATTATCCACTACTATCACCGTCGGTTTTTAAGAAATTGGAGTGATACGCTGCACAAAAACTTTATAATTTTCTCTTATGATGGCCGATGAAGGCGAACTTTACAATAAAGTTGTAGTACTCGACAAGATCTACAACTTTTTAGTTCAAACTTTTTTATTTTATATCATTTAGATATCCAAGTATACACCACGAGATTTTGTAGGGTTAATATTAAAGAAGTCCATATGCTCTATAATCATAAGTGAGTGTGTAGTGATAGTTAAGGATCTCGGATGGAGAAGCGACCAAAATAAAAGTTGTAGATCAGAAAATGTTATGCAACTTTGTAGTTTATAACTTTTTCATTTGAAGTCATTATGATGTCTCTCTATTTGAATAGCAAGATTTCACATATGCTCATAAGTGAGTTTGTAGTGTTAGTTAAGCAATTTGGAAGGAAAAGCAATAAACACAAAAGTTGTAGATCTCAAAAGATTATGTAACTTTGTAGTTGATATTTTTTCTTTTGAAATCATCTGTCTAAGGAAAATTACATTTGATTTATAAAATTTAAAATTCAAACTTTTCAAACTACCTCGGATGGAGAAATGTCCAAAACAAAAGGTTGAAAAGTTGTGCAACTTTGTACTTGACAACTTTTGCAGTTGAAAGCGTCTATCTAAGGAAAATGATGACTGAATTTTCTTACATCTCAAATTCAAATTCTTCAAATGACCTCGGATGGAAAAATGACCAGAACCAAAGTTATAGATCTCAAAAAGTTATGAAACTTTGTAATTGATAACTTTTCATTCAAATTCGTTTAGGGTCCCGAATACTCATTTCAAAATCAGAAATGACTAGGACGAATATCCCAAACGAGCACAAGTGTCTTACAGGTGAAGTGGTTAAGGGATGAATGCGCGAAGCTAGAGATTTTGCGTTTGAGTGCCAGCGGCCACGAAGCATGTATAACTTGTGGATAGCCAAGTGGTGTCTCTTCAGGTATTAAAACATTTTTTGCTATTTTTTTGAACCATTTCTTGGGAGACTTGGTTGTGTCGGTTTAAATTCTAGCAATGATTGGGGTTTTGAAAACAATGATGTCTTGATCTGGGATAGTGGAGTCCTAGGCCTAGAGAAGACGGTATCTCGAAGGCTAAATTACCTTTCTAAAGATTATGATCTTTCTTTTATATTGTACACTTATAAAGGATACCTCGTTAAAAAGAGGTTGGGAAGGGGAAATGAAATGTGTCTTTTGTGGCTTTGAGATGAGTCCATTCAACATCTGCTTTTCTTCGACTCTCATTTAGCTAGATTGATATGGAATGTGTGCTATTAATCACTTTCAGGTTTCGGCTACCTAGCTAGAGATAGGGCCCATTTGTTTGGTTCTTGGCTATTGAATTTTGATACTACGGTTAGGAACCAAGTAATAGTGGGTTTAGCGGCGATATGCTGGGCTGTATGGGTGTGTAGAAATATGATGCAATTTTTAACAAAATAAACACTAAGTCTTTCACGTCGGTCATCTTCAGATGGTCTCAATTGTCTAAAGAGGAAGAGAGAATGGATTTGAAAGAGAGATCTAGACAAATAGAAGTCTTGGTGCTTGAAATTTGAAGGATTGAGAACTAAAATTAACAACTCAACCAAACAAAGGAGAAAAAACACTAAGCTCTCAACGATGCTTAAGCTCTCAATGATGCTCAAGCATCGTTGAGAGCTTAGTGTTTTTTCTCCTTTGTTTGGTTGCGTTGTTTTGAATTCCGTTCAAGTATCCTGAGAGTTGTGTAACGAGGCTGTACTCATTTATGAATGGGATAGACCAGAAACATTCTGTTCCTTAACAAAAAAAAAATTACATGGCCCGAAATAACTCTAGCTCTCTATCTCCTTTGCTTTCCTATTCCTAGTTCAGATCGCCTGTCCAAGTTCATCCAAATTGCAAACGCTGTATGGACGAACGACCTCGAAATGACATGTTATTATCAGAAAAAGAAAACCTTTGCCTTGAAATAAACGACATCAAGGTCAAATCAAGAGTGTATATACTAGACATGGTTCTGAACCAACCGTTGTTTTTGACGGTTCTGTGCTTTTCTTCCCAAATAATATTATAGCAAACTCTTCCTTCCCCAGAAAATAAATAAGAACAAAAAAGAGAGATTTACGTTAACTGGGAACTGTTGCTTAATACTCTAAGCAACAATGCTGAATGCTTGCAGCACCTTTTGATTCGCGCACATTTGGTTGGTTAGGATTGAGAGCTCTTGCTAAGGCACCAATGTGGCTTCTGAAGTCACGCTCCCCATGTCCTCCTTGTAAGTTGTAATAAGCTATTATAATTTACAGCTCACTCTCAAACACTGGCAAACACTAGCAAATCAAAACAGAATAGTCAATATATTCAACCGTTTGCATTGGTCCCTTGTGATCTGACCAGCTCATCTTCCAGGTATACATATGTTTACTTGGGACGTGATTAACTTACATCTATCCATATATAATGATTCTAATAAAAAAAAGCTACATGTGCTTTTCAAGATATATAGATTTTACTATATATTTAGATATAAATTATATCTAGCTACATAGTAAAAATAGTATATCTATAATTTGGAACCGAGGGAGTAATAAGTATGATAGGCTTCTGTATACGCCAATGTTTGTACAGAGACACTGCGTTCGACGTAAAGAAACTCACCGGGCGGGTGACGGGCGTATATCAATAAGACATAAGACATCTAGCTAATACCACGATTTCGGATTCAGAGTACAGGATTTAAACTGGGCATTCTGAAGACCAGATCAGACAAGAGCATGAATTGCTTGTCCTAGCCAGTAGCAGGAACTAAACAAAACAATGGACAAGATTGCGACGACACAAGGAAATCAATGAGCAGGAAAAGTAGTTCGCAAAGACAGCATGTGGCCCGCTATAGCTCTCCGACAGTCCGAGGAACAAGCAGCCATGCAATCCGTGCTACAGACAAGAATCAGAAAAATCTGACCCCAGAGGTAAAGGAACACAAGATAGTGGAACAAGCAATCTTTGACGGACTACATACAATCTCTTGTCTTATCAGCCATTCAGCAATATTTTTTTCCAAAGCAAATCAGCCAAAATCAGTGATTTTGGCTTATCAGCCGGCTTTATAAGTCCAGCTAAACAGGCCTCACCAAAATTACAACGCTATACACTGATAAACAAAGCAACCATGCCGTAATGCTCCAACTCCAAGGCATATATTATCAAAATGCACTTGCAGAAACGCTATCAATGAAGAGGTGGAAACAAAGAGTTGAACTAGTAGTAGCGCCATGATGCATCTTAGATAGAGCTACTTAAAAAAGATCCATGCAGAAAGCACTTGGCAGCCAGTGGGTGCTGGGGCACTGCCTTCTTCCCAATCAGTGTCAGCTACAGCAGCCAGATTCCACCCATCAGCACCCGCAGGAGCTACAATTCGAATGAACAAAAATCTTATGTTCCTCGTTACAACCTCTGAAGATTGGAAGAGCTTATGTATTTCAAGTGCAACAATAAAACAACAACCCTTTGACCATAAGTATGATCAGAACATATAGTAAGCTATGCCCAGTTTGGGGGAAAAATGTCAGGTATAGGGCACAGAGAAAGGGAAGTGCAATTTTTCTCGAATGGACAGCAAAAGCTTTGCCACATTTTTATTAGTAAAGGGAAAAAAAAACTTATAAACAGTTGATTGCTATGATAGCTAGAATGAACCAACATACACCAACTCTGAGAATAAATGCATCATTCAGTTAAATGAATTCAGTAATAATTGAATTAACTTAAATAAGATACAGAAAGAAAAGCTCACCTGGAGCAGCAACCCCACTCAGCACGAACAGGTGCGGCAAGGTGGGCAGCAGGTGGAACCTCTCCAGAACCCCATTCCATTGGTCAACTAATCAGCTCCCCAGTTATCATCATCAGGAACACCATAAGCAGCAACTGCAGCATAGTCAAGAGCAACAGGGCCTCCTTTTTTTTCCAGCTTGTTTGTTTCCACTGGATCCGGATGAAAGAAAAGATCAACCTAGAAAAGGAGAAACAACCCCAACATATATGAAATATGTGGACAACAAAATGCAGTCAAACTGTATCTTAAGTCCATCAAAGGTTACTATGACTTCCCACTTGTGTCCTGGGAGAACTGTTTTGCATCTGTACAACCATTCTTTCAAGCAGCTAGAAGTAGCAATCTATGCTCGACTTACCCTGTTTTTGGCAGGAATGCCAGTATCAACATAGTCCATGGAGAATCCGTGTTGCAGAAGGCAATGGTGGGGGATGTTCCCAAGAGCAGACTCAATGAGCTATGCACAAGTAAACTTTACAAGGTGCCTCATTTCCAAGAATCCAGAGTACAAAGGCTTGCAATTAAAAGAAAGGTACATGATGGTCAGTCTTGGGATCGGTCAGGATGAGAAGACATGGTTCGCTGAATGAGGTTTGCAGCTGTTTGCTGAATGTATCAGGATTGTGCCTGCAAGCAATGCCATTATGCAAGTATACTGTGCAAACTTGAGGACAGACCATTTTTTTTTTTTTTTTGAGAAGGAATATGTATTAATCTTAGCGCATTACACCGGCCCTTTTACAAACAGGACTCCAAAGAAAAGGAAAATTACAAAGAAGTTCAAAACTTCTGTTCGTCTTCCTCGAGGCCTTCGGAGATCCGTTCGTCACCGCCATCGAAGCCGCTTCCCAATCGTTGTCGGGCACGAGCCAAACTCCACAAGGTGGAGGCCGCAGAGGAGGACTTACTTCTAGGCGAATTAGCCGACACTGCCTCCCAGGCGCATCGGCCAACTCCCGCACCCACGACGCATACTTCAATTCCATCGCCGGCAACCCGAGCAAAGCTCAGATTTTCACTAAAGAACATCTTCCTCGAGATTAACAGGATCAACACCATCATCACCTGAAGAAGACAACGATGCGCCGACCCTCGACTCCTGGACAGGTCTCCCCAGCCTCTCCGTTGACGTCGGAGTAGATTGCCATCGGAGAACGGAAGATGCTGGAAGAAATTATTCATTGCGCCGCCGCCGCTTCCGTATCGCCGGCGCCACCGGGAAAAAAACAAGTCGTAAAGGAGCCGCGCTCCTCGGCAAAACCTAACTCCGCCGCCGAACATCGACGGCGAGCAAACCCTAGACCTAGATGGACTCGACTCGGACTCTACGAAACAGTAGATCGACTAAAGCGATGGACCCCGTTCCTCCTCTCCACCGGCGGGAGGCCGGAGGCGGAGAGGAAAGGGGTCAGCGGCGGCGGCTTCGGGCGGCGGCGGCGGCTGCTGGGGCGCCGTGGTCGAAACACACCGTGGCACCAACGGTTTTTGCATCGCCCCGCGACTTGAGGACAGACCTTTGACAATAAGGCCTAGCAAACTGCACAATAATATCCTGTGGGTCCTCGCAATAATCACTCTGGCAAAGAAGATGAAGCTTCTCCTAGGTCTTGCCAAGGTTGATGATCACCTAGGAGATTTAAGACACTCATTTTTTCCAAATCAATACAAAAAGGAAATTATTTTCACTTGCAATATTTAAATAATATAAATCAGTTATCTCTCAATACCCTTTTCACTAAGAAGCAAATCCACATAACAGGTCTTCCTTAATGCCAAAGATATGTTGTCGTATTCCAAAAATTTTTAAACAATGCTCTATGCATTTGACCTCTTGTTCTAAAAATCTGCTAGTGCAGCTAGCATTTTCCAAAGTCAGAATTCATGAGTTAATAATGAGAATCAAGGTGGTACCGATGCTTCATCTCATTCATATTAGCAGCCTCCTAGGGAACAGCAGTTAAATGCAAAATAACATTCATTTTACTGTGTTGTCCATCTGCATCCGGTAAGTTCAAGAATAGCACCCTTCACCTGCTGCAGCTAGTGAAATATATGTTTGAAAAAAGGACAGTGAGTCATTGACGAACCAGTGAGATGGATCAAATTTGCACCTTTAGGCAAACCTGCATCAAAAACACAGTCATCAGATGATAACACTGAGATAGCACCTTACAAACGTTGATTTACATGAAATACCCACAACTAAAACCCCATACTATATGCAAAAGTAAAACCATTTCATAATAATAGGTTCACAAAACATTTAAGCAGGTCATGAGCTGGATCAAATGAATGAAAGTTCAATGTAAAAGATATAAATTATTTGCATCTAAGCAAGGAACGAATGCTAGGAGCAAAATTAACTTGTGGTTCATCAAAATTGGCTAAATAAGTTCAAAAGGAAAGGGATGGAAGTTTGGGTTAAATTAAATCAAATTAGGGGTAAAGATAAGTTCAAAAGCTAGCTATTATAGCCAAACTTCCATGCCTGTGATTTGTCTTAAATTAATTAAATAACCATGGCTAAAGATACTTCCATAGGATTTTTCTAGTAAAACAGCATGTCCTGGCCTCCTGGGAGAGGGGACCTCACTTACCAGTCTGACCTTGCGTGTGACCTGGAAGGGGTCTTGCTAGATGGAAGCTGGATTTTCTTGGCGGGTTATTGAGACTGTCAGAAGGAAAACAATTGAATGTGCAAAAGATAAGTATGAAGTTCATGTTTCAGCAGCACAACTTGGAATTGGATGAAAACATATCCACACACAATCTGAAAAGCGCTGTCATTCAATGTCTTAGTGTTGAACCAGAGTGATAGTAGCAGTGCTAACTAGAAGTGAATCAGAGGATACAACGGAATGGTTTCAGTGGCAACTAGGCGTCTAGGAGAGTGCTGTGTTCACATGGACACCTAGGCAAAGGCAAGCTTTTCTTGATGGAATATTCGCAAGGCAAGCTGGGTACGTGTGCACACCTAGGCGACGCCTTTGAAACAGGGGCAGACATGATTATGCATGTTCTTACTTGTGCATTTATCCACAAGGATAAAGGAAGGATGAAAAACAAGTTTTCCTATTTATAATTTTTCTAATGGAACCTGTAGTTAGTACTCTGTACTCCAATTATGCGTTAGGAGCTGAACTTGTGTAGTTGTATTTATGACGTCATTGACCATAAGTTGCTGCATAGTGGAGCTGTTAAGTAACAGGGATGTAACGTAGTCTTCAGCAGGAGTTAAGCTCACAATTTAGGACATGTTTGGCACAGTTGTTGCTCCCTAATTTATAACATTGAGTCAAGAAATTGCAGTATAGCACAATTCCACCTAGGTAATACTAGTAATTTAAAAAACCTCCTTGTGTGCTTAACAATAAACTGGAATCACACAGACTCAATGACCGACTCAATGAATCACACAAACTGCAATAGCAATTTTTCTAACATATAAAGACCTACTTCCCCCTGAAATTGCAGTTAAAATACGAAGCAATCGTACCCCAAACAATGGAGGCGTCGCCAGGCGTACACACACCTCGACCATCTGGACGGAAGCGGGGCCTGGACGAAGAGTGCTGCGAAGCTGGGCGCTATCAATGCTGAAAGGTAGGCTGCCACGAAGGAAATCAGGTCCTCTGAGTAGCCTTCCTCCTCACCGCCGGCCTGCACCTCCGCCACGGTGGTGGCCGAGCGCACGGGCGCGGGCGGCGTCCAGTCTGCCGCAGCGGAGCGGAGGCCGGAGAGCGCACGGAACTGAGGCCGGCGGCTTCGCCGGGGGAGGGGCGGGGGCGGGGAGAGAGGCAGAGACATGGGTTTGGGCCTGAGATAGCGCGCATGGCATGACGAATGTGGGCTGTGGAATACTACAGTAGATTGCTTCGGCCCGTCCATCCCATTTCACCAGAAGACCATCAGGGCTCCATTCATTTATTTTTTTTGGGGCGTGGATAGTCCAAGCAGGTCTCCTGGTTACCCAAACGGCCGGCCCAACCTCTCTCAGCTACCCCGGGTATCTTTTTTCGTTTAAATTTTGTAAGATTTATATGTCCTTTTTCTCAAAAAAAACTATTAAAAATTAAAGCATGGCATGTAACTCACTACACAGGATTGAACTCCAGGAATGATTTCTAGCCGGATTCATTATTTTAATTTATATAACAACTAGAATAATTCTAGTCAGAAATGAATCAATTAGATGGAAACAAACAAGGCCTAAACTATCACATCATTCACTTTGGGCATGGCACGACTCGTACACAGTGGCCGTCGGTGCCTTATGTACCTTAGGAGCAAACACTACCCTTTTAATGTTTAAGTATTTTTTGCTAAACTGAAAAAAAAATCCCTGACTTTGGAGATGTTCGTTACTATTACTAGCAATGATGCTACGTTAACTGAAGCTCTGTATGCCCAGGAATGCAACGGGCTAGAAACACAGTCTGAAACGTCAAACATAACTGACCAGAGGTAGTATTTTGGAATCCGTTGTAAGATATGGTAGGTTTGGATGGATCGAGCTGAGAGGATGATCGAGTGCACGCGAATGCGATTCCCATAGCATACGAGAGATTGAAACGAGGGCCGTTGCTCGTGATCACGCACTCTGATGAAGTGATGATCTGATCACGCAGATGTGTATATATACGAATAATCTACATATGCATGTCGCCATCTTACAATGTAAATATATAATGGAGGCGGCACTTCATCAGTTCAGTTCAGGCACTGTGGGAAGATCATCACGAATTCACGGTCCGGCCGCTACTCTCTGGCCCGCTTGGATAAATAAAAGGGGGCCGGGGGGGTGGGGTTGGGGGGATCAAAAGCTTCAGATATACCATACATATCAACCAGAGGAAAGATGTACATTCTAGTCATGTGAAAGAGCTATGCCCTGCCTGCCCTGAATATATACTACTCCTACGAAGTGTAGCAAGCATCAGCATCCTGCTAGATAGACGCAGCTTTTCTTCTTCAGACGTAGCAGAAGCAGACAGATCATCAGGGTTGGAGAAGAGCACAATATCTTCTTGTAAAAAACAGATCAAACTCCCATTGCTAGTTACCAGCAGCATATATCTAGCTTGGTATTTCCCCAAAAAAAAAATATCTAGCTTGGTATTGGTAGTGGCAGGTAGGCGCCGATTCCTTTTCGTCTTGAGATCGATATAATTAATTCCTAAAACCATCTAGGATTCTAGGAGTATATGTGTGTGTCTTGAGTTAAAGATAAAGCAACTGTGTGCTGTTTGGTTTACATGCACAAATAACTAGGCCCAGATCACCAGGTGCGAAAGGTGTTCGTGGGCCTGGTTCCATACAAACAAGAATGGTGAATGTTTGTTTCTTCCAGGGTGATATGCTTGCCACCGCCTTGTGTGAGATAATATTATATTATTATTGTATAATTAGCACATATTAAAACATCAATATGGGCCTGGTTCCATACAAACATATTGATGCATCTTATTATAAGAAACAATAAGATGAATCAAGAGCTATAAAGAATAGCATCGCACATAAATGAGAAATCAATTTAATAATAATCAATTTAATTGAGATTGAGTAGTAGTAGATGCTAGAAAAATCGCCTAGGCCTATTTCCTAAACTGTGGCTAGGGTCGATTTTTGCAGTTTGAATACTCCCTCATCATTAAATACGTAACTTAAAGTTGTTTTAAATCAAAATTTTTAAACTTTGACCAAATTTCTAGAAAAATACTAATATGTATGATACCAATTAGTACTATTAGATTTATCATACAATGTATTTTCATAAGATACTCATTTTATGTTATAGATATTAATGTTTTTTATAAAGTTGGTCAAAGTTCAAAAAGTTTGACCGACAGTTTTTAGGAGTTGCGAAAAAAATTTTCAAGGACAAAGGTAGTAGATAACAATTAGTTTCGATTAAATCAATAAAGGCCAATTTTGACTTAAAAGCTCTAAATGGGTAGTTTTTTTTATGGGAGGGCTGTTTGCACCCCGTCCCACTCCTTGGAAGGTTGCTAATGGATTTTTTGAGTTGTCTAACTTTAAAAAAAGCCTAGAGAAAACTCCCAATTCACCCTTTGTAGAATTTTTGTGATATTTGTCATATCCATTAAATTGGAGGGCTAGTTGAGATCCTTTGTGAGCTTGTGCATGTGAGCATTAGAGATCTGAGCAAAGCCTTGAGCACTTCTTGACACCGTTAAGTCTATAGCAAAGTATTTGTTACTCTTGGAGAATTGCTCCTAGATGGGTTGGTGTTGTTGACGAGCACCCAAGTTTAATTATGAGTGTTGCACAAAGTGTGTGCGAGCTATGATCTTGTCCTAGAAGAGAAAAAGATCAACTAGTGAAGCATGAAAAGTGGTTGAAATAAATCCGGCTAGAGCTTGACCGTGGGTGGTTGCTCATGACTTCCGCGACGAAGACATGTAGGATCTAAGTGGAGATTTAAACTCTGTGGAATACTTCATTTTGTCTCCTTGTTTTGTGCTTATCTCGTATATATTCTCATTTATGTTGCATTTATTTTGTGGGACAATTACCTATATGACCTTAAAAAACTATAGCTTCCTTGTATGGTCATTTTTTTCAAACTATAGCTTCCTTGTATGGTCATTTTTTTCCCTGAAGTTATCTATAAGGCTCGAAAACAAATTTGATCTACCTCTATGATCTTCTATCCATTTTAGCCATTTTAACGGTGTTAAGTGAGTTTAGTTTGTCTATTTTATATTTAGAGTAACATTTTGTATTTTATTATGTACTATTTCATGTTCATAAATAATATATTTTTAATTTTGTGCAATTATAAACACTTTAAACCATGCACAATATTAGTCACATGATCCATTATCAATTTCTTTTTAGGTGGTGTTTGGATAGGGATAGGGTTAGAAATAGGAATATGATATCCCACTCTTCAAAGGCTAACGTTGGATCTTAACCATCCATTCTTCACACCTCATTTAATCATAATCATTCGCCTATTTTTCTTTTCCTATCCCACTCATCTCAATATCCAAACACCACCGTAGGCCATGGGAAGAGTATACAGTACACATTTCTGTGAGCTCATTCTGACTCGCGTGCGGTGTCCATTTGCTCCGTACAAGCGCAGTACCGCACTGTACCCGTCAGAGCGCAATTTTTGTGCTGGTTTGGCGTGCGAACGAACCTGGTGAGTCATCATGAGTCATGACCATGGGACTAGTAGGCTGGACCTGGACGGTTGCGGCGCGCGGCAATCGTCCCGCCAGCGCGCGTCACTGACTCACTAACTGTACAATAATCCAACACGCCGCAGCCGCACAGCACATGCACGCACGGGGCCATAGCATTCCGTCCTCCTGGCTTCTGCCGTGGGAATATCGAATATACACCGTTCTCTTCCATGTAGCATATTCTCCAACCGTAAAATTAAATTGAAAATTTATGTTGTTACATATATTGAATATATGTTACAAGTACCTTTAACTGTTACGGGAGTCCATTTCAGTGATAGTATAAGACCTATTACAACCTGATGAGTCATCAAAAGCGACTTTATAATTTAACGCAGAAAAAATACGCATCATCAATTTGTACGGAATATCGGTTTGTCATATAGTATAATATGTGCTATAAAGTTAGCATTATAGTGATTATAAAGTTTAGAACGAGCGACACACTCAAGATGTCTGGACACACATGCATTTTAAGAGTTGAACAACATGTTTTGTTTGGGGATCGAACGCATTCAGAATGTATATGGACGGGTGCAACGTGGAAACGAACCAAGTCGTGCGCTTTCTAGAGGAATATAAAGCCATCCAAAAAAAAATACTATCTGTCTGTTGGACTAAGCGGAATAGTCTAAGGATGGACCACTCCATCCCGGCACCCAAATCAAAAACTTTGATTAGGCTGGTTTTTAGATCGGATGATTCCAGATAGCTTGATAACACAAACCAAATAAACATGTTGTAAGGATATTATATACAATGCATCAACAAACAATGCAAGTTTAAGGATTAGTTGTGTATTTGTTTCATTACTTATAATTAGGTCACAAATCAAATAACCGTTAGTAAAAAAATATATGTTGTATGAAAGTAACAAGAAACAGTCTTCCTAATATATGTAGGGACAACTTGTTTTGGCTGATGATGGTGGGGCAAGGGCCGGGACACAAATATTGACAACTATAAGCTATATTAGTGATATTAATGGATAGGAATTGTTGCTAAAAAAATTTAGACAACTATATGTCCAAAATGTTCTTCCACCTATTGATTGAGACTTTGAGAGCTTCAAATATTGTCGTCTTTGAAATCTAGTAAAGATAGACGACATGAGAGATAAAAAACTAATATACCTACGATAACTTTAGTGCATTGGGATAGATATTTTTTCATATCAACTTCTAATGTATGGACTCATTTGGTATAAGCTCTAGTTCCTCATTCGTTCTATTCAAATATCAAGCTTATTAACATAGTAGTTTTAGTCTTTATTTTAATCTATAATCAAAACACAATGGCGCTTGTAGGCATCTTTGGTTACTCTCGGCAAGGAGATCTCTATCCGGGGCTGAGAGGGGCTCTAGTCCCGGTCTAGTCAAAACATACTCTCCATCCTCTCTCTTTCTCAACACTGTTAAAACGCTGACTAGAAGGTCTAGCCTATATATGATCGTTGCTTCTATTATAGCATCTTTACTATAGTCCAAGTTTAGTGTTCAATTATTTAATTCCCCACTCATCTCGTTTCTAGATGCCGTCAGCACTAACTCTTCGAATTCCTGGATCTAGGGATTGCCAATAATAATTCTGATGAGAACCTCTAGGAAACAAATTGGCAACAGATTTGAAGCAAAGAAGACAACAGATTTTGAGCATCGTTGAAGCCTCCAAAAAGGGATCAGCCTAACTCCTCACTCATCTTGTGTGGTTTTAATGCTGCTTTACTCCTCACGGAAACTCAAACCACCAGCATACAGTGCCAGTGATGAGGCAGTCACTGTCTTGCTCACCAACCGGCGTATTTCCCCCTCCTTTGCGGTAGCAAGATCATCGTATCCATGCCAATGCTGGTCCTATCCTATCCATTGTCTATACTCCTACTACCAAGCAAGCTCGCGATGCGGTCCCAGCCGCCCGGCAGCAGCCCAGGTCGTTAGCCTGCCAGTTTGGCAGGCTGCTGGGGCGTGGCGGTCACTCACAGTAGTGACCCCACTCAACACTCAGCGTGCTGCTCTGTCCTGTCCAGCCGAGCACTTGTTGATCGTGAAATCCCAGCGGCGAATGCCAGCCGCTCGCTAGCCCTCGGCCGGGCCCCGACGGCCGGCCCTGATATTGTTGCCTGGCTTGTAACTGTAACAAGCGTGAAGCGTCGGTGCGCCCTCCTCCATCCCAGTTCTGCAACTCCCTGCATGCATTCTGCTCAAGAATGAAATTCTCTCACCTTCTGTACTAGCTGCTCGCTCACCTTGCGTTGTGCAATACTCCTGTATACTCTCCCTGCCCCTAAAAAAAGTGTTATTTTAAGACTTTCAAGACATTATATTTGACCATTTATTTAAAATTTTTATATACCATTATGACTTATTTTTATCATTAGAGATACTTTGATAATAATTTATTTATTTTATAATATTATAAAATTTTTGAACAAGACGAATGATCAAACACAGTGTCTGTCTGAAAAATTAAAAAACAACATTCTTTTGGAGATGGTACTGTACAAGGGTTTCTTAGGCTAGGTGATGTGAGACAGGCTACTTTAATTTTGTCGCCAGTGATAAGTGTATGTCATCATTATATATAACCATCTAGCTAGGGTTTGTTAATTTGGTGCCGCCCTGGTGGTGGGAAGCAGATAGATATATAGATGCCACGCGAATATGCCCTCCGATCCATGGCGCAATCGCCTGCGTAACTTCAGATGGCGCCGGACGGTTAAAGACAATGCACACTACTGCTACTACTACTGTTACTAGTTCCGTGATATCATCGAACTTTATGATATCATTTATTCAGATTCTATAGTAGCAAGCACAATATCTTGTATA
>JADLZL010003589.1:0-15834 GCA_015844335.1 Chrysopogon serrulatus | reverse complement strand
GAAACACAGAGCAACCAGAAGATTTTCCTCTCCAAATTAAACATATCTGCTGCACATGGCTCGTTATTAAAGCTCCCCGTGGCCTCATCCTATTGCTCATGCCTCCTACATATAGCAGTCGCCACTACTACAGAATAGGCCTTTGGTGAATGCACAAATTCGGCTTTAGTCTCGGTATTTTTTTTTGCGTCCGGGACTAAAGATCTTTAGTCCCGGTTGGTAATAACAACCGGGGCTAAAGGTCGATCTTTAGTCCCGGTTGGTGTTACCAACGCGACTAAAGGTCCTCAACTTTTAGTCCCGGTTGGTAACACCAACCGGGACTAAAAAGTCGACTTTTAGTCCCGATTGGTAATACCAACCGGGACTAAAGGTCCTCCACGGATCAATTTAAAAGGAGACTACACAGGACTCTGTCACATGTGGTGTCTGTTTGAGTTGGTAAGGCCTTTATGCGCGAGGTGAGAGGTATTGGGTTCGAATCTCACAAACCGCAGTTTATTTTTTCTCCGGAGGAACCTTTAGTCCCGGTTGGGAGAACCGGGACTAAAGGCCCTTCCCAACCGGGACTAAAGGCTTGTTCTGTACTAGTGCGCGCATGTCCACAGGTCACGTTCATAGAAGAACCCAGCTGCCTCTACAAATACATAATTCATCAACTGTCCCGTTATTATATATTATGGTTCTGCAGAATAAAAGGACTAGAAACAATAGTCATGACATTGTAGTATCAGCATTAATTATATACGCCGATGCATGCCTTTTACAAAGGCAGTTATCACGTACAAACTAATTAAAAACTGCTACGGCTTTAAGCAAAACAGAGGCTGAAGAGGAGTATATCTTCTATCTTCTATCTTCTATAACTAAATAGCGAGAACCCACTACCGGAATTCTCTCAAAGCACAGCAAGCCACGTCACAGCTGTGGGCCATGGTTCCCGTCCATCCCCGCACCAGCTCCTGCCCCCGACGTCCTCTTCGGCTTACCTCCGTCTACGACGCCCAATTCCCCGCCGCCGCATGACGTTTCTTCTTCCCACTTGCATGCACTGAATCCCTATGCTGAAACGATCCCGCACTAAATCCCCATCCATTAATTATCAGCCAAGAACTAGTGAAGAGGGTGGATGCCCAGAGCTGTGCGTCAATTCCATGAATTTGGGGAACGCCAAGAGCACCAGCACAGTGGTGTCCCGAGTGCGGCTGCAATGGAAGGCAGCGCTGCCGCCACGAGCAGCACCGGTGCCGTCGCTCCGATCCAAGCGCGGCTGCAGGAGCGCAGCTGCAGGGGAAGTCGTCACAAGCAGCGACGACGCCATGGCTCCGGCGTCCTGCTGGCCCCCAGCTCCGCTGCAGGGGAAGGCCCCCCCAGCTCCGCGAGGAGCACCGTACCGACATCATGGCATCGGCATCCTGACCCCCTACACTGCCGCAGAGGAAGGCAGCGCCGCCGCCACCGCGAGCAGCACCGGCACCATGGCCCCGAGCGCGTGGATCCAAGCACATGAGGCGTTGCGATACATCCACACGGGAGCGGCGCCCAAGGATTTCCCTATCTTGCCAAAGGAGCAATGGAGAGAGAAGTGAGTAGCAGATGGAACAATGCAGAGAGATTGTTCTTTTAAAGTATAGAGCGATTGTGTTCACGATGACCGAGAGAGATGATGAACGGGGGCTGCGATTGCTGTACGCATCATTCCTATGCTTAATCCATTGTTAGTTTCCCATACAAATATGCATGGTAACTTCACGGTTCACTCTGCATATATGCACAACATTAGTTTTACACTTTTACTGTTTTAACAAGATATTGCATGATAAATTTCTTCCATTATTGAGTTATTAATATATATTGAGTTATTAATATATACAACCATATGCTACTACTCTTGAATATTTGGAAGTGATTGGAATATTTTGAAAGTGATAGGTTAGAGTTCCCGCAGCAACGTGCGGGACATCATCTAGTATATACAGAGGTTGGAGAGGGCCAAGGTATATTATTTTCTTTGGCTGCTCAAGACGTGTGGCTATTTTACATATAGCGTATTGATATGTTGTTTCGTTAAAGTCATGAAGATATCTAGAGAGAGAGGGGATATATACTACGACAATGCCACTAGATACAAACTCTCAATACAAATGCACTAAATCTACTCCAATCACACTCAAATGCATTCCTCAACTAAGAAAACATGAGTGGAGCGAGATGTTTATTCAGCTCCAATAATTGTTTAATTTGTATGTGAAGTTTCTTTGTTGCTGCATCCAACGCAAACTATGGAAACTAGCAACTGGTTTTAGTGTTACGACTAGCTATACCCAATTGATGGCAAGGATCACACGGCATTGCGATTGCATATAAGATTCAGGAAGCAGCAGAGGTCTGCCATTAAATCTCGAAATAAACAGGCCATGCCTTTCTAGTCTATTTATTGAATATGTTTTGCATCAGAAACACATCGACGGACGCATTTCACAACAATGCCTATTCTAGGCAGCAACACACAAACGGAAGGAAGGTTTTCTGGCAGTAGGAACCTAAGCCATAATGGTGGTGTCTGCAATAAATCTCGCACTGCAAATCAAAGACACAATGTTTGTCTGTGTGGCACTTTGGTAACGGCCTCTTCAGCGGTGATATGTCCGGTACCGGTGATGATACTATCCAAGAACGGCTCGCACCTACACATGCAGTGCCATATATGACAATAACAAATGAAACAAGTTTAGTTTGATAAGTAATTCATATTGTAGTATTAAAAGGCCATATATACAGCAGGTATGTAATTACATATGAATCTCACCTTGGCAGGGCGTGATGATTGAGGACATAGTAGCAAGCAGTAAGAACAAAGCAGTCGTCAAGGACACGATCCTCCATGCATTGCCCTTGACAGGTGACATGATGTGGAAAAGGGTGTATATATATACTACAACCCTTTTCTTTTCTTTGAAGAGGGGACTGAGCGATATGATGTACGTAAGTATACAATTTATAGAACTGGAATCAACGCACAATTTATGGCATGATCAATATTTAGCAAATAAAAACCACAAGACAATTGTTTAGTCTAAGAAAGAATTTATTTCTTCTGTTGCAACAATGATATCAACCTTAATTAGTCTCTCCTCTTTAATTATTTCTTATATTGTAAAAATTTAGTCTCGTGCCGAAGATATTTTAGTAAGATGAAAATGATTAGACTACAATTAGCCTGTTGCATATTTAGATACTCATGAATTCCTTGAATATTTTTATTAAACCTAATAATAAAGAGATGGGATTTTTCCAAGCATGTTGTTTTTGTACATGCCAAGGTGCCCTCACGTCTCTCTATGTCCTGTATATGATCGTGCACATATGAGCTAGACCTAGATACATCAATGCATCCGATGATGGTAAAGTCTAATTCCGATGGCAAAGTCTAATTCCGAGACGTATTGGAACAAATGACATAACTATTGAATAAAAATCTCTCCAAGCTACAAATAATCTCTATTTTGAAATGGTGTAGTAATCAGGAGGCAAAATAGCCATTTCGTCCCTAAACTATTGCTTGAGGCTCAATTTAGTCCCTGAACTTTAGTCCTTAAAAAATAAATTTGCAGGTCGATTTCGTCCAACCCTCTTCAAATCGCGCCACATGGCCAGGAGTAGAGGCGAAAGGTCATTACTGCCTCTCACTCATTCCAGTTCTTAATTCCCAACACCACCCATTGCCAGACATTGGAATGAAACACAGAGAAGTTGTCTGGCCTCATCCTATATTGGTCATGCCACCCGCTAGCTGCCTCGAATATATAGCAGCCGCGTGTGTCCACAGATCGTCGAAGAACCAACCGGCCATTGTAATAATTCATCAAACCATCTGTTATTATGCACTCATATGTACACAATCTTGCTACTTCAGATTTACTATATGTCTATTAATTCAGCATGTGTTACCGTTACAGATCATTAGTTTATTTTTGTGATTTCTTTTCAGAGCAACCTACAACTACTATTAGTTATTCCTTAGTCATATATAGAGGGATGTAGGTTGATTTTTAACAACGTTATCCAAACATTTCACGCTTGAAACATACACTTTGGTTTTAACAACTTTATCCAAACATTTCCCACTGAAAATCCCTGACTCATCAAATGTCATCATGCTATATTTTAAAAATGAAAATGAAATAAAAAGACTAACAACAGCCAATTGAATGGATGGATGTGGTCACATTGAAGCTTGTAAGATCAAATGAAATAGAATGAATCTGATAGAACAATATATTCATAAATAAAAATGATATGCAAGGGATCTTTTTTTGCAAAAAAAACTCTCGGTAGATCATTTTTTAAACTTCTTAACTGTATAGGCAATTAAACCATGCATGTTTTCTATGTATATTAGGTATTACAAACCACAAAGCAAAAGAATGAGATCGTAAGGAAAAATGATATCTCAATAAAATAACCATGTTTATATATATGTGAGGAAACAACGTGATACAGAGCAGTCATGGTGAGTGAATTCAATCTGCGTAAGTGGTATATGCAAAAGATAGCCAGAAAGAACAACAAAAGCTCTATTAGTCCAGGTGAATCACCTGGAAGAATGCGAAATATTGCTACCATCAAGGTGCTTAAACGCCTTGCCGCGGATATGAAAACAGTAAAGCCAAATGTGATGCAAGATAATCGAGCAATTTGATTCTAGGATGGTATTGTTTCTTGGCATTTTGGGGTCATTATTAGCAGTGGTTAAATTTCCGACACCACCCATGCCTATTCAAACAAGGCCTGATGACACTAGAAACGCAGAGCAACTAGATGATTTCCTCCAAAACTTAGCAACTGAGCAAGGCTCATTAACCACTCCATTGGTCTCAACTGTTCATGCCATTATATTCACTACCTCTTATAGCCATGCACTGTACTCTTTTTCACAAATTCCCTAGACAGTGGACACCTCGATCCATAGAGCAACCACATGTAAATTATTCATCGACCTGCACATTATTATTAAGGTCCTACTGCATTAATTAAAGGTTTAACAGATAAGGTACGGAGAGCATTGGCCAACCTCAAGGGTGTTTCATGAAGTTTTATGGGCATTAAATACGCTGACATGGCATAGTATTGATTAAGAGAGAGACTGTGAATATTTTTGGAGCAGAGATAGTTTCATGAGGATGAAACCGTGAATGTTTTTTGGGAGTAGAGATAGTTTTATGGGATAAAACTCCTCTGCACTGTTTCTAAAACCTAGGTGCATATGAAACTGATGGACCATGAAATCTCCACTGCGACTCGACTTACTCCTATTGTACTACTTGACACTTTTTGGCACATTAAGTACGGATTGTGTGTTCATTAAAAGTAGAGTAAAAATGCCTTGGTGTGCCACATCCATTTTAGGAGCTCACCATGGATGCTGGTGTTTTGGACCACGAATGCATCGGAACCATTGTTTTTCCTTGCCATGCTTCCTAATTCCGTGGAAATTAAGCATTCCATAGTTCAGAATTATACTCTCTATTATTGTTCTAGCTATTTAATCCTGAAGAGCACATGGATCATTTTTTTAGATAAAGAAAATTATATTTCTGGCTTCAGTCATCCTCTCACGAGAATGCATCAGGCCAAATTATTACAACGGAAAATCAAAAAACAAAACTGACGGAAGAGCATTACAACCCCAACAAGGGGCTGGACTAGTCCTACGTGACACAGGATTTGCTACGTGATGTCCAATCCTCAAGAATAAGACCACCAACGTCTATACACTGTCGCCACACGTCTGTTAGACCAAGAAAGGGTACCGAGAGATCATCGGACATTGGCCACCATTGAAGACACGGGTATTGAAACCTGGCAACAGCACGAAGCCTCTGGTGCAATTGCATGGAAGCGACCCTTCAAGGGGTCTTCCAAAAACAACGTCTCCAACGAGAAAACTGACATCCACAGACGCCATCATCGTCCCCCAGAAACTAGAGATGGGTTTTCACCCGGAGATCCCCCGAACATGGAAGAACAGCCACTGTTCACCATTAGCCAAGCTGTTACGCCTCGATTGGCACCTCCGTCTTGAAACTTCGCTGTCCCCTACCCAAATGGCTGCACGGCCGAACCCCGATTGCTGCTCTGGCAATCCGTTAATGGACTACGAAGACGACGCCTCCATGGAGGTGATGACGCGGGTACGCCACCGCTGTCAGCCCAAAGGGTAGGGTTTTCACCCGTGTCCGTTGCAGGACCAGAGCCGCCGTCAGGTAGCAGACCGCCCAGCCAAGGGCGACGGCGACCTCACCGAGATCGTCTGCCGCCGCCGCTGATCCGGAAGTATAGCCGCTGTAGGGAGATCTGGCCTTGGCACCCCAAATCCGATCCCAAGAGGGCGAATCCGGTTGGCCACTGCTGCCTCCCGCTGCCGACCACCTCTGAACTCACCGCGCACACTAGACCGAGGCTGGCCATGGCCTCACCGCCGCCCGATCTGGCCCTCTGGCCTGCCGCCGACCTATGCCTTGGAGTGCCACGCCACCTCACCGTATCCACCACCGGAGAAGCCACGCCCCTGCCATCCCCGTGGGCCACGCAGCCATGCTGGCGATCCACTCCGGCGGATGCGCGGCGCGAGAAGGGATCGAGAAGAGGCGGCGGCGGTAGGGGTTGTCGCCACCCGTATCACCCAGCGTGGGGAGCAATGCGGGGGCCCAAACTTAATGCATATGAAGCTCTTTTGTTTTGATTGCACATTAGCATTGGCATCTAAACATTAAGATGGTAATAGCATGTTTTCTACACTTTTTCATTCATACAACGTGCTAGTTTGGTACATCAAAATCAATTTCTCTGTAACTCAACGAATAACTTCCATCTAGGGAACATCACATAGGCTTCAATTTCCCTCCACACCTACAAACAGGCAATTGATCATGTAAGCACTGTACCCTAAAATCCCAATGCCACCACATCCTAGGATACACTGTGTCTGTGGGAACTACCTCTCGAGTAAAGACTATATATATGGACACATCCACATCCTATTTGGCCGAAGAACATACTCCCCCTTGAATTGTGCTGCTTCTGAAGGGCATGATTGCTGCTTCGTGCATAGTAAACACACGACCATGCATATATGCTCTGCTACCTGGCCGCTGCTGCTTCGCCTCCTGCATCATCGGACTGCTTCTCTCGATACTCGTGATTGTGGCTTAATAGCGTCTGGCCTTGTGGTGGGATCTCGATTACACGATATTTTTCATGTTGATTTGCTCAAGACATTCATTTATGGGAAGTTTGTTGGCTAGTTCCACAGTCGTTGTCTCCTAACCATCATGGCCATGGGTTCCCAGAACCATCATTAGTGTTGAAGCCTTTCTTGGTATATGGTCTGCACGAATTATTGTTAGTGCATTGGAAGGGTAAGGGTTCAGTAATGCTTCATGAATGTCTCTCACCGAGTTTCACAGTTTGTACCCAACATTTCTGCTCGTAGATGAGCTGTTTGTTTGTCTAGGCTGGGAGAGATGTCTTTCATATGGCTATAGGTATGAGCATTGCCGAAAACGCAAGGAGGCAACCCAAAATCAGGATGCAAGTGTTTGAGTTTTGAATGTAGTTAGAGTCTCGGGTTCTTTTAATTTGTTTAGGAGTTATGAGCTGTTGTTTGTCTAGGCAGGGAGAGATGTCTTGCATATGGCTATAGGTATGAGCATTGCTGAACACGCAAGTGAGGCAACCCAAAATAAGGATGCAAGTGTTTGAGTTTTGAATGTAGTTAGAGTGTCAGGTTCTTTTAATTTGTTTAGGAGTTATATATTAGTCAGTTTCAATTACAATATTAGTAGAACAGGAGTAGAATTGGTTAGTGTCGCTTGACTTTATATATGCAAAACATGTCAACCCTGTTCACACTGCCGTCTTCATCCTAGCTTCTGTGCCATCGCTGGCGCCCAAGCCACCACCACCTGGTCCTCTTCCTCGCCCTTCTACCTCTTATGACTTCCCTCTCTGCAACACTCCAAGCTCCAGCAACCAACCATGCCAGGGCAATGAAACAGTACTAAAACATGGTGTGATGGAAACTAATCTGGCCAACTGATTATAGGTTGTCCTCCTTTCTTGCCACGACAAAAGAGAAAGAGGTGATCAAATTTCCAATACCACCCATGCCTAGGAAACAAGGCGTGACAATTGACATTGGAAACGCAGAGCATTTGGATGGTATTACTCCATGCCTCTTCAAATGTTAGCTAGCTACCGCACATGGCTTGTTAAGCTCATGCTATCCCAACTGGTACCTTTTATTGGTGCCATTGTTTTTCCTTGCTGTGTTTGCTGATTCCGTTCTCCATGCTTCAAAATTATACTCTCTGTGCTGTGCTAGATATTCAAGTATGAAGATTTTTTTTAGATAAAGGATAACAATATCCGGCCTCTACATCCGTGGATGTACACAGCCAATTATTACAACGTCAAGGTTTACGAAGATAAAAAGCAAGGGTCTTAGACATAGACCAGGACATTAAAGCAGACAATATAAATGCTTCCACCCTCGATTTGAGATTTCTAAAGCAATTATCTCTAATTTCTTGTTGATCCCTGAGAGAGTGTCCTTAACTTGCTCATCATGCTGCAGCTGGGCCCAGAAGCGTACCCAATATGCTCCCCTGAAGATAACCTGCATAAGAAAATTAGATTTCATTCTATTAAAAATAATATCATTCCGGCATCTCCAGATAGCCCAACAAAAGGCGGCCACCCCAACCCGAGATCAAGTCCTTGACCCGTTTATGCTTTGGTTCATAAGCCAGCTACCAAACATATGACTGATGGACCGCGGTTGGTTCAAACCCGTAGCAAAGAAGATAATCCTCCATATCATTTTTGTGCCGGGGCAATCAAGAAATAAGTGTTGGATGGTCTCATCTCTATTGCAATTGACACATTTTTGGCTTCCCCCAGTTTTTCCCCGGCAAGGTTATCTTTAGTTAGAGTAACCCCTCTTAGTAGGAACCACAAAAAGATTTTAATCTTAAGGGGAATTTTTAGCTTCCATAGCATCTTGTGCCGGAAGGGTGGTCGTGAATCAATAAGGTGGAGGTACATCGATCGCACCGTGAATAGTCCAGATTCGGTTAAGCCCCACCTAAAGTGATCTGAGCCTTGCACCCGTTGGACATTTGATATCTTTGCTACAAGATTAAGCCACTTGAACCAGTTTATCGGCTACTAAAGCCCGCCTAAAAAGAGATGTTTAGTGGCCTTGTGGCCATTACCTAGCTACTGATTGCATGCGGATCACGCACTATATTGTATAACGAAGGGTATTTATCTTTTAGAGGTCTATCGCCTACCCATTTATCATCCCAGAACCTCGTGTTAGTCCCATCTTTGATACTGAAGGAACCATTAACAAAGACCTCATCTTTGATATGCATGAGGCCTCTTCAGAAATGAGAGTCGTTAGGTTTGGCTGTCACTTGAGTGATCGACTTAGATCTTAGGTATTTATTCCTCAACAACGACTGCCAAAGGCCATCTGTGTTGGTTAAATTAACCAACCATTTAGCTAATAAGCACTTGTTTTGCAGTCGTAGATCCAGGATACCTAGACCCCCCTGGTCCTTTGGGCGAATTAGGATGTTCCATTTGGCAAGTCTATATTTATGTGTCCCGGAAGACACTTGCCAGAAGAACCTTGATCTGAATTTATCAAGGTTTTTTAGAACTCCTTTCGGAATTTCAAAGAAGGACATCATGAACATGGGTAGGCTCGCCAAAGACCGAATTAAGCAGAATTAGTCTTCCCCCGTAGGATAAGTACTTTGCTTTCCAACAAGAGAGTTTTTTTGCTGAAATCTTTCTTCAACCTTTCTCCATTCAGAATTCGGGGTTGTCTGTGGTGCATAGGGATTCCTAGATACCTGAAAGGGTACTCCCGCATTGCAGCCAAAGAGAGATGTATAAAAAGACTATCTCTTTAGCTGCCCCATAGCGGAATATCTCACTCTTGTGGAAGTTGATCTTAAGCCCCGATAATTGTTCAAATACACCGAGCAAAAGTTTGAGATTCTTTGCTTGTTCAGGGGTCGTGATCAATAAAGATAATGGTATCGTCCGCGTATTGTAAAATTGACAAACCATCATCAATAAGGTGAGGGATGACTCCTCTTATTTGGTCATCATTTTTTGCTCTATTAATAAGTAGTGCTAGCATATCTGCAAACGATGTTAAAAAGGATTGGTGACATGGGGTCTCCCCTGTCTCGAGCCACGTTCGTTTGGAAGTATGGGCCGACATCGTCGTCCACTTTAATCCCCACACTTCCTCCAGTGACCATACTTTCAACCCATCTACACCATTTGGGTGAGAAGCCTTTCATACGTAAGGATTGCTGTAAGAAAGACCACTTCACTTTGTCATAGGTCTTTTCAAAATCAATTTTGAAAATAATGCCATCTCTTTTTTTGGTATGCAATTCATGGATGGTCTCGTGTAGTATAACTACTCCTTCCATAATATTCCTACCTGGCATAAAGGCCGTTTGTAATGGACCCACCACTTGTTTGAGCCACACGATTCGATTCAGTCTGTTTGTGCCCACTTTTTATGAATATTTTAAAACCGACATTGAGGACACAGATTGGTCTATATTGCTGAATTCTAGTGGCATTTTGGATCTTCGGGATAAGAGTAATGATCCCAAAATTTAGACTATGCAAGTCAAGGCCTCATTGTGCAGATCAGCGAACATAGAGAGTAGATCTCCCTTGACCACACCCCCAGGCGACCTATAAAATTCCGCCGGGAAGCCATCAGGGCCTGGGGCTTTATTATGCTCCATCTGGAATACTGCCTCCCTCACCTCAGATTCGGTGAACGGGGAAATAAGAGAATCATTTTCCTCTGAGGAGACTTGCGGAATATCTAAAATTTGATCTTCCATCAATGTAATATCTGGAGATTCTGGTGGTCCAAAAAGGTCTTTATAATATTTAGTGATGTGGCTTTTGAGTCTATCATCACCAACAACAATCCCTTGATCATCTTCAAGTTTATAGATATGTTGCCTGCGATGTTTCCCATTAGCCACTAAGTGAAAGAACTTAGTGTTGGCATCCCCCTCTAGGAGGGTCTTGACCTTAACTCTCTCATACCACTTTAGTTCTTCTTCTCTCAGCAGGGAAACTAACCGCTCTTTTAGGAAATGTTTAAGATTAATCTCTTGATCTGTCAAGGCAGCGATCTCTGCCTTCTTATCAAGATTATCTAAAAGAACTAAGAGGGTCTTCTTCTCTTTCTTGTAGGACGCTGCAGTGTGTTTAGCCCAACCTCTTAGATGTTGTCTGAGCCTACGAATCTTACACTGCCAGCGTTCAAGGGGAGTCGCCCCTGAAGTTTGAGATTGCCAGATATTTGCAACCATATCATAAAATCCATCCCTTAAAAGCCATCCCCTCTCAAATTTGAATGGTCGGTTTATGGATTGGTGTGTTGACGCCCCCGTGTTGAGCGGGAGGGGGGTGTGGTCAGATATGTTCCTGTCTCTAGATTCGACCGTCGTTAATGGGAATTGGTCTTCCCATTCCGTGCTGACTAGAACTCTATCCAGCTCCTCGAAGATCGGGTCGTCCCCAGGTCCAGCCCACGTATAATGGCGGCCAGACATCTTAATCTCCTTAAGATCTAGAGACTCGATTACAGCGTTAAAGATGTTAGGCCATCTTGGGTCAAAAACTCCCCGAGCTCTTGTCCTCTGGCTCCCTCATTATATTAAAATCCCCTTATATCGATCTGGAAGTGATTCTTTAGAGCATGAGTTTGCTAATTCAGAGAGGAACGCCCCTTTATTTTGCCATTGTGCTGGTCCATAAATGGTATACAGGACAAATTTGAAACCATTTATTTTACATCTAAGGGTGAATTTAACATAAAAATCACCCTCGCTAATGGCTCCAATGTCAAACACATTCAAGTCAATGCCTAGGAGTATGCCCCCTGATCGCCATGTGGCGCCATAGCATGCCAAATAAAAAAATCCTGTCCTCCACACAAATTTTTTGAGGACATGGTCTGGGGAAAGAATCTCTTCCCGTTTCAGAAAAGAGCAATGAAATTAATTTGCTCTTCCTTAACTAGTTCTGCCAAGAATCTGTGTTTAGCCAAGTCTCCGCGGACTTACGCTATTCTAGAATACCCCTTTCATGTTATGATAATTTTTGAAGGGGTCTTTGGCTTTCTTGGAAGTTTGCCTTTATTAGAATTTTTGGCATTCTTATATTTTTTTCTTCCGAATGGAAGGAGAGAGATCTAAGATATGATCATTCTACTGCTTCCGGCAAGTTCTCATTTAGATCTCCACAAAGTGGCTGAGAACTGCTTCAAGCTTATCATCTTGCTCATCATCACTAAGAAGATTGGAAGTTTTAGATTTATGTCTACCCTTTTTTTTTTTTGATTAGCGTGAAGAACCAACCTATCAACCTCGATATTTTTAATGATAGCAACATCCGACAGCTTAAGGTTAACACCTAGCCTACCAAGATTTGAAACAATATCAGAATCTAGAAAATTGGTAAATGAGTTACCTTGGACCTCGAGGTTCTTCCTAGCCGCAAGCCTCTCGGCCTTGTGCGAGTATGCACGTCCGCCACCACCGCGTTCACGGCACTCCGCCTCGGTTGTTTGATGGGAGCTGGTGCTGCTGGTGCTTTGCGGTCATCGCTAAGCGGTGGTGTAGAGGATCCCGTCGGAGGTGAAGGCGGCAGCGGTGCGGCCGGTGGAGACTTGGTCGTCCCAGCCCCATCCCCCCTCGGCAGCGGCGCAACCTGCGAGAAAGCGGTGCATCCGAGGGGAAACGCTCCCCTCACAGGCCGGCGGGGGGTACCGCGGCCGGGCCGGTGGAGCTCGGAGTTGTCCCCCCACCACCACCCATTCTTTGGGGATTCGGGAGGTGTCGTAGGCGGCTGCGGCGCGCTCCGGGGTGGGATGGGGTGGCGTCCCCCCACCAGCATACGCGGCTGGGGAGGCAGGTGCCAGCCCTCCCGTGCTGGGCGTGTAGTCCACGACGACGTCGGGCATGGTAGGGGGGTGGTAGCTGATGTGGAACCCCCCCACCGTGCATCGCCCCATCCCCGAGCTCGGTGCTTTCGGCTCCTCCTCCGCTGCCAGAGAGGATGGGGGGGCAGGATTCCCACCGGCTCCCCAAAAAGCCGGGGGAGGCTGTGCTGCTCAAGGGCGCGGTAGGCGGGGGGGCAGCGGGTGATGTGGAGCCCCCCTTCGTAACCTTGTCCACGTCGACGACGGTTCCTGCAGATACCTGTGACGCGGTGAAGCCGGCCATAGGGATAGGCCCTGCCTCCTCCTCAATTGGTAGCACAGAGACAGAGGAAGGGATGATATGATCAGTAGTATCCACCAAATTGTTATATGCCGCTACCTCCTCCTCGGTCAACGGCGTATAAGTCTTTCTCACTTCCCCGTCATCCTGCTCAAGCACCACCTTGAGACTAATCTCATGTATCAATTGTTTACAGGCCATGTCTAGACATTCTTCAATCAATGCAGCGTGCTTCATGGGGGTTGGTTCTGAGGAGGTGGCCCCCGAGACTTCTTTGGAGGAGCCACTATCATTCGAGGATTTGGAGGGCTGGGATTTGCCTCCGCATCCTCCATCTCGAAGTCTTTGCCACTAGGATTTTTGTCAATATCATCATCAGTCAAGTCATCAGCCTCGGATCCACATCGGTGTCTTTGTATAGCTTCATCGGGTTTAAAATAAAGGCGATATATGCTATTTCCAACACACACATCCACGTGCTTTGGGATCGAGTAGCATCAAAAACCGCCACTAGGATACGAACCTGTCTTTTTTGCTCGAAGGTGAGCCATGTCCACCTTTTGGGTGGCCCCAATAATGGTCCCGACCGCCCACAGTGGAAGGAAGGAGCGAAGCACCCGTGGCACCTTGGTAACTGTAATCCAGGCTTGGTCCAGGGTTTTAATGGGCTGGACATCATCAATAAATTCTTCAAAAATTATGGTGGCCTCTCTGTTCCTTGTGGTGATTGTGCGGATTGCAATCATCCGATCAAGCTCCTCTTTGCTCGGGAAAGGAACAATAAAAACAGTAGCATCGATCTCTTGCACCTCCCAGTCCCACTGAACTGGGATGATCCTGGACAATTCAGGCTAGCTTGGCTGTGCGGAGATATCTCCCGCATCTACAGTAATGAGAGCCGCCACTGATGATTGAGCGAGGCGACAATATGATTGGTCCTCGCCGCCTGAATCTGGAAGAAACCCATGCCATCTTCTGCTGCCCCACAAAATGCCACTTTGTAGGTTTTGGACCCCGAAGCGGCGGGCACTGATTGGTATAGTGCATCTCCATGCATATGGTGCACTCCACTTCCTGATTGATCCTTGCGCTTCCTCTTACGCTTACCTGTTCCTCGTCGATCTGTCGGGGAATCGCCGGGGAGCGAGATATCGTGGTCATGTCCACCTCCATGAGGCGGGTGCTCCATCGCCTTCCCGTGATCACCACGGACATCACGTCCCCTGGCATCCTCCTGCGCCGGCGCACCATGGGCAGCGGTCCTGGAGTCGCCTCTGCCCCCCGTATTCGTCCACCCCCGGTGGCCCCTGCCGCGACCCACGGCCATGGATCGCGAGAGGAGCCGCGGTGTGGAGGACCCCCCACGGCCAGCGGCTCCCGCCCCCGGCGGAGGTGCACCGTGATTGCCGCGACCACGGCCGGGTCATGGCCCACGTCCGGAGGGTGCGGCCCCTCCCGCGACGTCGATCATTCGGCGCTCAGCGGTGAAGCCCCGGCCTCGATAACCATGTTCCCCACCCGCCATGAGGGCGCCACGGTAGGATGGAGGAGCGGCGACGTTGAGCGGCGGGCGTGGCGGCTTGTCGGGGTTCAGCGGAGAAGACGGGCGTATCGAATAGATGAGGATTGATCAGGCAGCGCCTATTCACTGGGCACTGGTCGGTCGGGCCGGTGCTGCACGGGATGGTGCAAAGCGGGCGCAGGTCGCAGGCCGGTCTGGCGCCTCCAGGGCGGGTCGGGTCAGCCCGAGTCCACTTCGGATTGGAACCCGCTTCAAAAATTTGAAATTCCGTGAAACTCGGATCTCGGGCGGCTGCACGACGCCGTGTGCTAACCCGGCGCCGGGGAGATCCCCGAGCGTTGTCTTCGGCGTGATTCGGCGGGGCGGCAAACGGCCCTTTCCATATCCGCTTCCATGGTGCTGTGACTCGTTGGGGGGATGGAACAGACACCATGACGCCCGAGGTCACCGGAGCGGCATGTCGGATGTCCGCCGACGGCCTGGGCGCTTGGAGACGGAGGCCCTGCAGCACTCGCGCGGCGAGTGGTGGAGGAGCCGCCGGTGGCCTGGCCTCCAGCTGCGCCCGGTGTTCTGCTTCCCCGAGATCTTCATACTCGGACTCGAATCAGAGTCCCAGAACCTGCCCGAGACTTCACGTGGATGAGAAGAAGAAACGGTGTAGAGATCATGCATCGAGGACTCCATCCGGTGCTTGATGTAGTCTTGATCTATCCGGCCAGCGTCCCTCGCCGTGATCCGGCGTAGAGTTGAAGGTGCCAACGGCATCGCCTCAGCAGCATTCAATTCGAGTATGAAGATGGTTCTGATTAATGCATATGGAGCTCTTTGTATTGATCACATAGTAGCATCCACACAAATAGACATTAAGGTGCTAACACAACAAAATATGGACACTGGACAAGTTTTTTTCTCTTTTTTAATTCACTTTTTTTTAGAATGCATAGGGCAACAACATCCTACAATGTACAT